>PHNY01264597.1:772-13854 GCA_003724115.2 Anethum foeniculum
TAAATATTATAATATGTTTAAAAGTTTAATGATACATACATGATCAATTTTATATCTTACAAATATAATGTTATGTATTACGTTAGAATCACGTGAATTCACATATGCTCATGTTATACACGGACAATTATGTGAACAGAAAATTCAATTTGAAGAATTTGAAACTAAATTAATATTTCAACAATTAAAAATAGGTTTTAAGAGTCCTAAATACGTACTCTATAATATATAAGTATGGCACAACTCCATACTTGGAATGGGCACGCCCGTCAATTTCACAACAAAGCCCGACCTTCTGAACCATGACAATCTCCACCCATCTTAATTCTCTCGCATGAGTTACAGGCCCCGGCTACAAGGCCAGATATTTACTGATGTTTATGTACAGGCCCGTGCCTCGCACGGGCTTTTACGCTAGTATTAGGTAAATATAACAACAATGGGGTTAAATATCAATTAGGTGACTAAGTGCGTCCAGAAAACTCAAGTAGGTCACTCATTACAAATTTGACTCAAAGCGATCATCAACTAATTTAATTTGATCATTTTCTTAAAGTCAAAAATTGAAATTAGCTAAAATGGAAAAATGGTGACATAGGTGGATAGAGCTCGTTTTTGGCTTCAATATGGTTACTAAAACTTGTTATTTGGCTCAATAAATCATGATGAAATCTGACTTTGATTCTTTCATTTTTGAGATTTCGAAAAATCAAAACCGGATTTCATCTTGATTCCTTGAGCCAAATAACAAGTTTTAGTAACCATATTGAAGCTCAAAACAAGCTCTACCTGCTTATGTAACCATTTTTCAATTTTGGATAATTTCAATTTTCGACATTAATGAAATGATCAAATTAAGTTAATTAATGATCACTTTGAGTCAAATTTGCAATGAATGACCTACTTGAATTTTTTGGACGCAGTCAGTCACCTACTTGATATATTTGATATTTAACCGAGAAACAATGTCAATGAGCAACAGCTAGGCCAGCCAACCAACCAACCATTACAGATAAGCAAAGCCCTTTAGCCACCTGACACGTGTCAACACATCTCTTACCTAGTAGTGAGAATATCATCGTCTTCTTGCACAAAACAAAAGACTCTGTCTCTGACTCAACAAATCTTGGTTTGGTTGTTTTTTAAAGTAAAGGGGTGGTCAAAGATCAGATTTTTTAACCTTAAAACATGGCATCAGCAGCATCAATATCTCAATTTCACTTCAATTCTTTTGTTGGGTCTTCCAAACCTTCTCTCAACACTCCTACCAGGTACTATTTTTTTCACCACTTGTTTTACCCATGATTTTTTGTTTTAAAGATTGCTCGAGGTGGGAATTTCGGGTTTCGGGTTGTGTTCGTATTTTTCTTTATGTGTGGTTCTACAACTTACTGAAATTGATATTAGGAAATTAAAAATGCATAAGCTTTTAATGAGTAAGATTTTAGTAATCTAGTGATTTCGGGTCGTATTGGGATTAGTTGAGTTTGTAATTTGGATGACACTGATGTTGTGTTGTGCCTATATGATAGTTCACTTTTATTAGCTTGATTAATTACCAATATCTGACATTAATCGTATCTCTGCAGATGTATTAATTTTTTGTCATTATGAAAATCGATAAAATTGAATGCAAAAGCTTAAAAGAAGAAGATTTTAATAGTCATCTCAGATTAACCAGAATCGTATTTTGTGGATACTTAATTCTCGTCTAAGCCATTGCTTGTAGTTTACTTATATGAGGTGGATTGATTTTCAATATATTGTACTGATTTAGATAATTCAATTGTATTATTATGTTATTTCAGGAGAAATTTTCGATCCATCGTAACTGCAAGCTCTCGGGTTGATCAGTTCTCTAAGAGTGACATTATTGTTTCCCCATCTATTTTATCTGCTAATTTTGCAAAGTTGGGAGAACAGGTTCTCTTCTATATTTGCTACCATATTAAAAAGATTCTATGAGAGTCATGCTTTTTTTTTTCTTATTAATAAATGAAATGTAATTGACAAAAGAGGATATACATGTATGAGAGTCATGCTTTGAAGTAAAAATGTGTATGTTTATTTTGTTTGTGTCTTTGTTTTCCAGTTGATATGCTCTTGGTTTTACCAAATCGTATTATTCTCATTTTTTTTCAGCCAAGTCAGTAATTTCAAATTCACAATTTGGTGTGAATTTTGTTGATTTTAGGTGTCTTTTACAAGTAGTTCTGTTTACGAAGCTTGTTTTCCCATGTTGTCAGTAATCACATCTGTCTTCAACTCTTTCTTATGGGTCTTTCTAGAAAGTATTCATCTCACCACTATAATAGATTGATTCATCAACCTATTTGAATGAGTTTTGCATTTTAGTTTAGTATCTCCCGCAAGTCCCAACCACTAAGATAATTAATATTGCAAATGTCTGAAGATCAAAGCTTAATCCTCCCACTTGTCCTGTATCTAGGTAAAAGCAGTAGATGCGGCAGGTTGTGATTGGATACATGTCGATGTGATGGATGGTCGTTTTGTTCCAAATATAACGATAGGACCTCTGGTGGTGGATGCCCTGCGCCCAGTGACAGATCTCCCATTAGATGTCCATCTGGTAGGGATCTCTTTGAATGCCTTATACTTCAATATGTTATCGTAGTTGAACCAAAATGCTTTTGCTAATGTAAAATTGAAGTTCCACAGATGATTGTCGAGCCAGAGCAGAGAGTGCCTGATTTCATCAAGGCCGGAGCTGACATAGTCAGCGTCCATTGTGAACAAGCTGCCACTATTCATTTGCATCGTACAATTAATCAGGTAAGCTTTATGCAAATTCATGATAGAGTAAGTGCTTGCTATTTATATAAGTTTGGCAACTGCATATTATAGTAGATATTTTGCAAGGGTGGATGTATTTATTATTTTATGGGCCTATATGAGCAGTCATACAGACACAAAAACCACACTTTACATCCTTTCTGGTCAAAGGCTTGGTCTATTGCTTGATTTATTTACCATCTGGAAAAAATTGTGATACCCTTGTACGTTAACATCAACCACAATTTTTACATTTTCTGTTTATACCCTCACTAGCTGCAGAAACCGTGAAGCAAAGGCTTCGTTTCTGCTGGTAATTATTTATTTCATTTTTAAATGCTATTATATTGATATGCGACGGTTATAAATATGAGACTTACTAAAAAATAAAAGTTAGTGTAAGTAGGTTGAGGCTTTCATAAAAAAACGTTCGAAGCACATGATATCAAATTATGCTCGACTAAAGAGCACATGCATCACTTTAAGAAGTTCCATGGATAAGCAGCTAGTTAACCAGCTAGTCATATTTGTTTAACTAATATGTTGTCTTAAATCGGACAGATAAAAAGTTTAGGAGCAAAAGCTGGTGTTGTCTTGAATCCTGGCACCCCGCTAAGTGCCATCGAATACGTCCTTGACTGTAAGAGTTGTTATACTTTAATTGTGGGTTTTTTTTTAATTAAATTATATAAAGTGTTCCAAGTCAAGGGTGACTTCGTTTTCAGTCATCTTAATTATGTCCTTTGATTGCTCACTTTAAACTTCACATAGTAGAGTTACCTGTTATATATGTGGTTGTTAAATTTCCCTGTTTGATTGGTAACAGCCGTTGACCTTGTATTGATTATGTCGGTAAATCCTGGATTTGGTGGACAGAGCTTTATCGAAAGTCAAGTCAAAAAAATTGCTGACCTGCGAAAAATGTGTGCAGAGAAGGTATTGGATTGTCATATATAGATGCATGGGTGGAGCCTTCAAAGAACTGAGAAATTCATTGTTTAGTATATTATGTTGCAGGGAGTAAACCCATGGATTGAAGTCGATGGTGGAGTTGGTCCTAAAAATGCCTACAAGGTCAGTCACTGAATACTATAGGCATCAATTTCTAAGTTTAAAACTTATCTATGTTATCTTTGTCATTGACTAAGCATCACATCTCACTTCAGATGCACACATATTATAAACATATCACCATGTTGCATTAGATGCAAAGTTGCTTATTTCAAGTTTACATGGTTATAACTCCATCTATGAACTGATCATGATTTACACGGTATTTTTTTTTATCATCTTATATTTGTTGCTGACAGGTTATTGAAGCTGGAGCTAATGCGTTAGTTGCTGGTTCTGCTGTATTTGGAGCTAAAGATTATGCAGAAGGTACGGAATACAATCTTGTATGTCTTAATGGGAAACCCTTAGATTTATGCTCAATATTAACCATATGTTACCATTTCTTGTGCATGAAATGACCCGCTGCAGCAATTAAAGGTATTAAAACCAGCACAAGGCCAGTAGCTGTTCCTGCATGATGTTTGAACACCATCATATCTGTTCAAGCGGATACTTGCTTCTTGCAGTCAGACTTCATGTATGTACGATATTAATTAATTGACATTATACTATGAAATTGTGTTCTTCTGCAGACCCGATTGTTTCTAGATTTTGAATGAGCCCTGATGTGTTGTGTGCCAATAAAATTGTAACGAAGATCATTTTCAGGAGAAAAAAAATAGTTCCGCAAATTATGTCAGCCACGTTGGATTAGGCACAATGTTTTGTAGTTATCATCTAAGCACATATCAATAAGAACTCTAAAGTACAGTATCCCTAGTAAAGAATTTGACCAGAAGGAATCTTCTGATTATGTTTCTGTACTTGTATATATACACATATAAAAAGATAGATTTCTTAATTGTTAATTTGCTTGCACAGGTGAAAGAAAGAATCAGATAAACGGATCAGATTTACAGATTTATTGCATCATATTGTTGTCAGATGCCAGTAATATGTGGTTTCTCCGATTGGATTCTAATTGAGATGTGCTGAAAGGAGAATCCTGATTCAAACTATTCAAACTTGGTAGCTCTTTCCCTGTAAAAGAAAATATATGTCTATACAAAGTCAGATGTAGCATTGATCAAATTTTTGTGCCGAGTATTTTTCACTAGTATCAGTTTTCAGAAACTACAGGATGTGAATGTCAGACAGAGAAGTTGTAATCTTTTGTAATACTTATTTACAGGCTTCGGAGAGGGGAAATGAAATTTGACTTTCTGAATCATGTATTTGTATTATGAAAACAATCATAACAGAAACGAAAATTCATGATGCAGAAACAAGACAAGGTCCAATGTTGAAGTAAACTAGACGAGGTCCTATTTCTAGAGCCTTTTAGAGATTAAGATTTCAATGTTGGTTTGAACTTGCAAGATACTCTCTTGATTACAATTTAAAAGATCAGTGTGGAAGCAACAACTCGAATGAGATGCTTAACAAGTCTCTTTCTGTTTTGGCTTGGAAAGTCTTATCTTCTTTATAACAGATGACTGAACCTCACCATGTCAAAGATACTTTGGATTTCTTCCTAAGAGCCCATTTGTAGTTGATTTAAGCCGAGGACATAAAGTCATTTATTATTGTTTAAGTTGAAAATTTTCTATTTGGGTATTAAGTTCACCTTGATAAGAAATCTTTTTTTATATATTTTTTATAACACGAAGTTGTACAAAAAAAATAAAATAAAATTACCCGAACATATACAAACTCAGCATTTTGGATATTGAAAAACCCATGTATGCATATATTTCTTCAAATTCTATCACTTCTAAATTTTGTATTCAAATGAGAAAGACTTTTGCATAATTATACAAGTGTCATCACATTTTACAAATATTTTCAAGCTCAACCTAGAAGCCAAAAATAAAAGCACTACCAATGTGACTAGACTTATTGCTCTGTTTTGATTAATAATGGACACGCCGAAAACTCCAGACAGTACAAAGATTACTCGAGTAATAATTTAAAATTTGCACAAACTATCTTACAGAAAATTTGCACACTGCTAAGAGCAATGCACAATGGACTGTGTATCTTGTATTATGGACCCAAAACAAAGGTTTGTATTCACACATCATGTCTGCACATAGGGCATGATCCCTGTCTTGTAAGCCACTTGTCCACACAAGACAGGTGAAACATGTGGTGGCACTGGGGCAAGCTCCGTGCAATTTCCCCAACTTCAATATCCTGTAAATCATGCATTTGTAATTGGATAACAACATATCATGACAATGTCTTTTTCATAATATTAGGAGAGAACTTCAGACCTGGAGACATATTGAGCAGATGCTCTCCGTGGCTTTTAATCCATCTAACATCGCAAAACATGGCAACTTTCTCAGTGAATTTCTAGACAAGCCTCTGACTGCAACTTCACTGTTGATGTTATATGTCTCATCATAGCTTAAATCAGTACGACTTGCTTGCTCAGTGAAGTTGATAACCTGTATCAAATCCTTAGATAAGCTTCATATTGATAGTGGCCTAAAGAGACCTGGAAATTGAATAAAATCTGGGACTATGTGAAATGAGCAATGGCTCCGACCATATATGTATATCTTCTTAAGGAAGTGTGAGAAGCCGATTAGAAATGCTACATGTTAAAGAATACATGTCTGACGACTGAAGATCAATGAATTTGTACAACAGGTAAGCAATTACCTTGCTAATTTTTAACTTAATTTACGTTTGGCTTAGAATGCCATTTGTTAATGCACATGGTCAAATGTATTATTAGGAAATGATACTAATCCAGAGTTCTATGACTGTAAAGGTATAAAAAAGGAATGGTTAGGATCAGCAAAGAAGTCGTTGGCTAGTTTATAAGACTTTTGCATCAGTGGTAAGGCTCCGATATACGCAAATTTGTGCTTTTCTTACAAGGCTCTCTCTAGGGGTTCAAACCTGCGACCAAAAGGATAGCTGATAGCAAGTCGACACTGGACCATCGTGCTAATCAAAACATCAAATTCTGCAAATCATGTTATATAGTTGCGACTAAGGAAAAGGTGATAAATATATGTTTGCACATGGTGAGGATGCAACTGAGCAGGAATCTAAAAGTTGTGTGCACCATGGGGATTCAAGGGCACTTGGAGACTTAACTGGAGTATAGAGGCATTTCTCAAGAAAGCATACAGAGGAGAAGTTAATACATGACAGATGTACACAGCGTTATGTGGATCAATCTGATAAGATATTGCTGCCTAGTTTTATAAGAAGCTTCCCAGGTGCTGATGATACTTCCGGATGGTTTCACCATCATAACCCAAGAATGGGTTTCCAATCTAAGTAACCAACATATTTCCGAAATTGCTTCATCGTTTTTGGTTTTCATTTACAGGAAAATTTGTTTTATTTATTGTTTGAAGTATGCTTACCTTTAACTGCATATGTTTAAGTTTTGCAATCAATCAAGTTAATCAGAATCTCAGCATATAGGAAAATAGATACACTGCTTAGGCGACTAGTCGAGGCTTGGGTAAACTAGGCAAAAATTGATAGTTCGAGTACTTGGCAAGATATTATGGACTCAATATAACATCTTAGAATCATATGTTAGAAGAGAAAAACACCTGTTGATTGTGAGCTGTCAAAATCTCTGGCGGAAGCTGTTCTTCAACAAATCTTCCATGGAGAAGCTCCTCCATGAAATCAGCCTGGAAATGATATTTTACATGTAACTATTAAGAATGAAGACATGTGAAATTAAATTTAAAGAGATATATACAAAACTCTGCACCGGAGAAGTACCATGGATGATGAACTCCAAGAACTAGAGTGCTCCAAACACCAGTAAGCACGAGAAGCTTCCAAAATCTCTACAGATAGAACAGCACCAGCAATGGCACCTAGGCCAGCTCCACGGAGGACTCCAGTATCGGAAGCTTTACCTGCTAAAGCACCAGTTAAGGCTCCAGTAAAACCCCCAGCTGAAAATAAGGATTGCAACATCAGTAAGGTGGTACACTACAAATAGATCAGCAGTAATAGAAAACACAATATGTTGAGTCGTATACTATGTTTGGTTTAGTATAAGCTAGTTTTAGGCCTAGCATTCCATAAAATGACCTTTTAAGTTTGAAACAGAAAACACTAATTCAACAAATATGCCTCTAACGCATGTACTAGCGTAGCATATGCAAAATGGAAAGCAGCACATAATGATCATCGGCCCATAGACATCAACATCTAGGTTACGCGATAGACACACTGATGTAAAGAGGAATACCTGTTTTGATTTAAATATATAATCAACATGTAGATGCATAATATGTAAATACTTGTATTTAGCATCTGATTCCAGAATTGCTTATAAGCCTTCCAAAAGGTTGAAATTTCCGGTGAAGTCGAGAAGCCCTATAATATGTCAGCTACAGAGTGTATGTTCAGAGTTTAATATTATGCATCTTTAAGGCACTTAAATTAAAAAGTTAAACGATATTAAATGAAGAAAAATAACATCAGAATTTGATACACATTACTCAAACTCTTAGGACCTGACACTTGTTTAAGAAATGGAAGAATCGCACAAGTGCAACAGCTAGAGGAACTACTTTCTAACATCTAAACTATTAAAAAAGACTAAACTTTACATACTATCCAATCTATCAAATGAAGGATAGTCATCTTCCTTACATGACCCAAAATGATCCATTTATAAAAGTTCTCTCACAGTAACTTGCATGTTCATTTTTATCAAAGTCAATGTAAGTGTTCAAACAACACGAAATTAATACCGAATGCAAACACGAAATCAGCACATATCTTAATCAATTCAGGCAGTATAAAGTTGCAAGTTTTAGCCCTAGATTATAAAATGACCAAAACCATTATTAGGCAACTCAAAAAGAATCCAACTTAAGAATTTTATTGAATATCATTACAAGTATAAACACAAAGAACAAACCCTATAAACAAAACACACACAGTTAATAATTTAAAAGACAGCTAAAAAAGTAGAAAAAAAAGTGACATACCAAGAGCAAATAATCCAGTTATAGCAGCAGAAAAAAAACTGGTAATAAACCTTATCAAAAGATGATAAACCCCAGAAGTCAACTCTCCATTAGCAGCAGACATATGATTTTCCATGCTCAAAAGGACCTGTAAAGCACCATACAAATCATAGCTTTTTAAAAGAAATGGGTAATTATCTCTACCTAGGAAATACAAATTATAGGTGTTTCCCAAGATTCTTTTAGTTTCATCATCAATTTTCTGTATTTCTTTTTGGGTGTTGTTATATTAGTGGAAAAAAGTAAAAATATATAATGTATATGTATGTATGTATGTATGTTGTAAGCTCGAGTTTGGACAAGAACTGCTTTGAGTAGACGACAGGTGAGAAATAGTCCGGGAAAAGATACTTTAGGGGTATTTTGGGTATTTAAAAATATTTCACAGTTCAGACATTTTATGGTTCAAAATAAATATTTTAAAAATTAAAATTATTCCCAGGCGGCGAGCATTATAAAAAGTAGTTGTATATCACAATTGGGCTCTTCGTATCACAAGAATAAATATGGCCTGTTTGTGATGGGGAGCATCTCTTGCAATACATTTTTGTTCAAACACTACAACTATTTGTAGTACAATATGCGCATCACAAAACTAAATATGTCTAGTCTAATTGTGAGTTTTGTTCGTTACACCGGAACCCATCTCCGAGATACCCAATGTAATAATGGGAACTGGAGTATGATAGCGGTCCCTTCGGAAAGTTGAAGTATTCTTTAAGAATGACAATGAGCACATAAATCTGCCTCTTTACACAGTTCAACCTCAATGGTTGGCTTTATAATTTTCAGTTCTAAGCTTTACCAGTACTGCAGCAAGTATCAGTAATATAACTTCTTGAAAACCTTCAAGAGTATTCCGTTCATACACAACCAAAGAATCAAAAAACATGGTTTTGATTCTTGGTTCTTACCTTCACACATACGAGCCAATTGTACATTCTAAGTAATTAGCATTGGCAGAACATGTTTGCTTGGTATTATGCAACCAACACTACCGCATGCAGATGGGTTATAGGAAACCCGCGGAATAATGTTGCATCTTGAAGGGCTTCGGAGTACACAAGCAAATCACTGTACACTTCTCAATTTTACCAAGTATCAATTGCTGTTAAACAGAGTTAGTATCCCCCTAATCGTAAAACTTGTAAATCCATAATCAGCTAAAGATTGTGACATGAACACCTGAGAGCTGACGTTAGATCTCCAATCTCTTGATGGATATAGTCAACATTACATACGAGTACGTCTGAAATGATACCTGACTTGAGCATATCTGCCTGCAACACCATGACATTAAGCATATCTTTAACTTGTAAATGCCCCTTTGTAATGGTATAATAACTGAGTACATCCGGTCTAAAATCAAGGGAACGCATGTCTGAGAAAAGCTTACTGGCTCTATAGATCTGCCCGTCCCTGCATAGACCTTGAATTAAAGCCGTATAAGTAACAACATTTGCTAAACAACTTATATTGTCCATCTGATCTATACTAGTGCCAGGAAGCTCAGATATGGATTTATTTAGGAAACATTTTATTGCTTCAGTAATCATTCCATTTTTGCAAAGCCCGTCAATCATGCAACTTAACGTAAACGCATTAGGCGTCACACGTGCTTCTGTCATCTCATTATACAAATGAAGGGCTGCTTTGGTGTTAGCATCTTTAAAGTGTCCATCAATCAAAGATGAATAAGTAACTACATCTGGTTCAAGACCTTTGATTACCATTTCTGTGTATAACCCCATAGCAGCTTCCATGTTCCTTATCTTACAGTAACCATCTATTAAAGTCGAAAAGGTGATCACATTGGGCTTTATGCCCTTTTTCATCATATCTGAAGACAACTTAGAAGCCTCGTCCATATTACCTTGTTTACAGTAACCATCTATCAAACTATTATAGGTTACAGAATTAGGAGTGATCCCATATTTATTCATCTCACGAAATAAGCGATGTGCCTCCTCTAACCTACCTATACAACAATAACCCTTAATAAGAGTACTATAAGTAAATGCATCTGGTGCATACCCAAAAGTTTCCATTTCTGAAAATATCTTTACCGCTGCAGTCAAATTGCCTTCCCTACAGCAGCTTCCGATCAAACAATTATAAAGAATCAAATTAGGAATAGCACCAAACTTGATCATGCACACAAGATAACTATGTGCAGCTGCAGATTTACCTTCTTTGCTAAGCCCATCAACAATTATACAAAACGAAACAACATTTGGCACCACATCTTTTCTCAACATTTCTTGATACACTCCAAGAGCTGCATAGACGTTCGCTAATTTAAAATAGCCATCCATCAGAGCATTGTACGTATGTAAATTAGGAACTACACCACCTTTCTGCATTGTCATAAACAATCTCTTGGCCTCTAAAATTTTACCATCTGCACATAACCCACATATAAGAGTAGTATAAATCACAATACTCGGTTTCATCATCTTCTCAACAATCTCATCAAAAAACCTATATGCCTTCTTAACATCGCCTTGACGACAACAAGCATCAATCAATACACCATAAGTAACAACACTACACACCACGCCACGTTCCAACATACAATAATAAAGTTCCCACATCAAATCAAACCATCCCATCTTCACGCACCCATCCAAAAGCGCATTACACGCTTGCACTGAAGGCAATTTCCCTAATTTCCCAAAAACCCACCTAGCCTCATCAACCAAACCCATCTCCGACAATGCAATAATCAACACCCCAAAAACATTAAAATCCCATTTCTCACTTTTCACCACACTAATGACCTCAAAAACAGCCGAACAAGCATGTTTCGATCCCCGAGTCTTGAGAACCAGTTCTAAGAGGCATTTCATCAAACACCTTGCCTGCAAGTACATTTTAGCATGGTTTAAGACATGAATTACAGCAGAATGAAGCTCAAGAGTGTTCTTATAACCAATGTGTTTGGGGGCTGAGTTAAAAAGCTCAAGGGCTCGTTTGGTGCTTTTGCAATTGAGTATAGCTGTAGTGAGATTTGATGGGTGTGTATGTAATGACGAAGATGAAGAAGATGGGTGTGAATGTGATGAGAAAGAAGAGATTTTGATAGATACAAATGGGAGTTTTCCGGCGGAGGGTAACTTATTTTGTGGCCGGAAAATCTTCAACATTGCTCAGGTGAGTATTGTACATTGCTCACCTTGTTTATAACAATTTTGAATTTACTATCAAAATTTATAATACAATGTTTTATGACAAGTAAAATAAGGTTAAAATCTAAATGGTACTCCCCCGTCCCATAATACTAGTATCTTTTCAATTTTTTACGCTTATTAAGAAAATATTAATTGAATGATACATTTCCACCTATACCCATCATAAATGCATAATGTAGACTCTTATTCATCTTTCGTTAATTGTTATACAATTTTCAAGAAGGGTAAATTTGGAAAAATAGCAATAAATTTGTATTGGAACTTAAAAATGGACATGTATTATGGGAAAAAAAAATTCACAAAAGAGACTACTATTGTGGGACGGAGGGAGTAACTTATTTTACTATCAAAACTCATTACCTATATTTACGGTCATTTAGCAAATCTAAATGGTATATTAAGGTTAAAATTTCTAAATGATCAGCAATCTTAAATTCTGAATGATTAATACGGTTTGATAAATAAATTACTAAAATATCTATGACTTTGATTTATAATTTTAATTTTGCTAATGAATGTATCATTTTGCAATAAAATTTTACACTCTATTGAATTATATTTTTATTTAACGGAATAATATTTTACCAATGAAACAAATTATGTACCAAAAACTCTAATAAAATCAAAATTACAGCTGTTCGCGAACAAACTCGATTTCGGTTTGTTAAGGGTTTGGCCCGTTAAGAACTTGACCTCGAGCTCGAACACAAGAATGTGTTCGTTAAGAAAACGAGTTCGAGCTGAGCTTTTGGCATGTTCGGCTCGAGATCGGCTCGATAAAAATTTAAAAAAATATGATTTTATATTTTGAATTATTGTGAATATTTTTCTGATTTTTTTAAAATTATTTCTCAATAATCAAACTATATGAATGTCAATATATATATATATATATATCAATTCTTCCATTGGGGACAGGTGCACGAACGACAACTCCAAACGTCACACATACGCCGCCTACCTACCGTTTAGGTGGCACCAGCGAGATCCAGCTAAGGTAAAGAACTTCGTGTCGCGG
>PHNY01264807.1:0-11046 GCA_003724115.2 Anethum foeniculum
TATATATATATATATATATATTACATTTAATATCATTTAATAGGTCATTAGTTATACCTATTATATATATATATGTATGTGTGTGTGTGTATAACTTTATTTATATCACAGATTAAAATTATTTATATTGTATTATTTTGTATCTCTACTCAAGACTACTGTAATTTATTTTATATGATAATTTAAATTTTTAGAACAAATCTTTCAAGATATGTTTTTCTTGAATTTTTTCAAGATCATGCAATTAATTTTTAAACAAACTGTAGGTTACACAATTAACTTTTCAGGAAACCTTTTATCAATGGTTGTGAAAGAATATAAAATTATATACATATTTTTCGGTTTACATCTTAAATTTGTATATAAATATTATCAAGGTTTTACTTTTACACGTGAATAAATAACATTTGACAGGCCTTATAAAATTTAACTAAATCGACCCTTTTTCTCGACCAATTAAATCAGTTAAAAAGTTATACAATTTTCATTTCATATTATACCCAAATATATTTATATTTTAATTAAATAAACTATTAGACTGGGCATGTATATTTCGAGATGGGTGTCGGCTTTTAATAATGTTAATTAGTTATGTTTAAAATTTATAATTTTTGATCGAAAATATTACATTCATATTGCAATTGTCATTTTTTCATGTTTATGAATTTTTAAGATTATTAAATTTTTAGATATATAATGAGGTCTTCCTCCAACTAATGATGATTTATGTAAATTGTTTGAAATTAATTATCTTGAAAAAGTATTAAAATTGTTTTGACAGAGTAAAAAGTAACAAAATAAAAGGAATTTACTAGCTAAAAAAGGATGAAGTATGATTCGGGACAACATATATTTTTATTAAAAAAACTAGAACGTATAACCAAATTTACAACTTAGGCGAAAATACTATGAATATTTTGAGACTATCATTATACAACCTTAGAATATATTGACAAATATTAATTTTAGTTGTTTTTATGATAGATTCTAAAAAATAAAAGTATAATAGTATAAAATATGTAATATATAACTTGCAATTTCTAATTTATCTTATCAACTGTCAAATAATTAATCTCGATTAACAATATTATCAATACGCATTTTTTTGGAAAAATTTCGAGCCGCGCATAACACGGCATTATATCCTAGTTTAGAATAAATATTGAACGATACAATCATATGCATGTTCGAATGGTTAAAAGAAAATGTTATATGTGAAATTTTAAAAAATTTTGACTATTGGATCTTGATTATTTTAGCAAATAATGTACAGCTAAAGTAATCCTAAATTTTATCACACACTTTTATTGATGGAATTTATGATAAAATCGACCAAAGTCACGCTTTCAAATTAGCTTTCCCTTTTCTCTAAATCTCGGGTGAATACCCCGAACTCAAAACCCCTCTTTTATCTTCGCTTTTTGAACTAAAATTTAAATGGGTCTTTGACATTTCGAGTTTTAATTCAATTTTTGATGGGTCTGTGTTTAGGAACGTTGGATGAGTATGAGCGTGAAATCGAATTCGGTATAATTTTGGATTCATTTTCCTGTTTTTGATAGTGATTGTTTGTTAATATGATTATAGAAATCGATTAAGTTGACTTCATATTCGTCAACAGTAGAATTTACCATGTATTTTTTGATTGAGCAATGAAATTTAGTTTTTATGTATAAATATTGTGAAATGAAATGGTGTAACTTTCAAGAAAATGTTTGGGAAGTTGAAAGTGTTATACAATCTGCGAATAATAACAATTAATCGACGTGCAATTATATGTGTGCAACAGACGTGTTCAAGCAAGAAGCAACGGATATCTAACAGAAAATTAAACAAAACAGAAAGGATATAATCCGAGTCCAGTGCGCAACTGTCTCCTTAAAGCTTATTCGCCTCTCACCGTATGTGCGAGTCGAGAAGTCTCCCAGGATAAAACGGATACCGGCGAAGAACAAAACTGCGCCTTCAGCGAGCCTAAACAGGCTAGAGAACAGAGAGAAGAGAGAGCGGCTAGGGTTTTTTTGTCTGATAATTATCAAACCCTACGACCTAAATATTCGCAAAACTAGTCCGTAATTAGAAGGCCCAATTTCTGCTACATTCGTGTCCACACGTCGCACACGCGGGCAAGCCCCGGATTAGGCTACGAAATCCCATAATTTGCACCCTTGCGCGCCCGCGTAGGTGATGGAGCAACACGTAACCAACACAAGTGAACACTACACAAGTGTGTTACTATATAAAGCCATAAAAGGCCCTTTACAAATTCAATGTGCGACTTTCATTTCTACTACAAAATTTCCACTTCTAAGAGATCATCTTTGGATAATCATATCTCATTCATCTCTTAACCATTTTGAGAGCACATTCCAAGCAATACTCGTTGCGCGCACGCAACATTCACCCACTCAAGTACGGCTCAAAATGAATTGACAATGTGGGACTAAAACCCACATTTTCCAACAGAAAGGAACATGTTTTATGAAAGTATGATTGTGTTTGTGAATTTCTTGATTGTTTTGATTAGTGGATTTTAGTTTGTAATGTTAAAAAAGGGTATTGGAGAATGAGTTGACTTGAATTTTGATTTGTGGTTAATTTTATGTTGTGGGTATTGTTAGTTTGGGCATGGGCAATCCAATCCTACTTATTTGTTGGAAGTAAGTGTGGGAGGATCTTCTGTGAAGCGGTATGTTTTAAGAAAGAAACCTGCTGGGAAATTGCTACCATCTGCTCATGCTGTAGAAAGAGAGTTTAAGGTTTGATTTTCAACATTAATGCGAATTACAGAATTTTAAAGTTTTTTTTGGTATGTGATCAAGATTTTTTTTTTAGTTTGTTTATTGATGCCAAGAACTTGGGTTTAAAGAGGTTTATGATTTACAAATTTTCAGGTTTTAAATGCACTAGGTGCATATACACTTGTTCCGGTTCCTAAGGTGTTCTGTCTGTGCACTGATTCTGCAGTGATCGGAACGCCATTTTACATCATGGAGTACTTGGAAGGACGCATATTTATAGATCCTACACTACCTGTATGAAACTCTCATAATCATTTTCCTTTAGTGGGAATGATTACTCTTCTTATTTTTTATTGATCTTTAGTTGGACTTGATTATGAGTTTCCAATTTTCTCTTTGACTAGGGGTTAGCTCCTAGCAGAAGAAGGGCAATATATAGTGCTACGGCTAAAGCTTTGGCTTCTCTTCACTCTGCTGATGTTGATGCTATTGGTCAGGGGAAATATGGGCGTCGAGACAACTATTGTAAGCGTCTGGTGGGTGTTATTGTTATTCCTTTGTGCTTATTGCATGTTAAGCAAATCAATAAGTCTGGCTACTTCGTTGTTTTCATCGAAATATAATTTTTTGTCCCTAAAAAGCAAAATATACTTTTACCTAAGTTATTGAATAATTCGTTTCAATAAATGTCATAGTATATAATAGAGGTAGTTCTTGTGAGCATGACGACATTCTGCACAGAAATGCAGGCAATTTTTGTGGTAATAAAAATTGATTGATTTTGTATAATCCTTACTTTAGGTTGATAGATGGGCAAAGCAATATCTTGCTTCTACTGGAGAGGGCAAGTCTCCAAGAAACCCAAAAATGTTAGAGCTGGTTGATTGGTTGCAGCAGCACATTCCTTCTGAAGATTCAATCAGCACAAAAGCAGGTCTAGTGCATGGTGATTTTCGAATTGATAATCTTGTATTTCATCCCATTGAGGTGTGTACAGTATTTATATATTTCTGTTTATATCATAAGTTATGGTTGATCTTTAGTTTCTAGTTCTATATTTACATATATTCCGATGGTGTTAGCTGTTTAGAACTTGTAGATTGTAGTGGTCATATGTGCTTACTTTTGGTACTACTGCTTTAACCTTGATGTAAATACTTGTTATGTTGTATTAAGTTGAGTATTGCTTGCTGCAGGATAAAGTTATCGGTATCCTTGACTGGGAGTTGTCCACTCTTGGAAACCAAATGTGTGATGTTGCATACAGCACCTTGGTAATTATCTTTGTGAATGATGGGACCTTTATTTTTAGATAAAATATATATACTATCTTAATGCAATTTGGCACTCTATGCGTACAATTATCTATTAGTATTATTATGAGCTTAGGAATATGCTCATTACACAGTTTCTATGTCACAGAAGTGAAGTTTGATGTCTAAACTCAAAACTGGCAATTGTTTTCATTTGCAGCACTACTTGGTAGATTTTGATCTGGACAAGGTACATAAGCATAAAGGTATTGAAGCTACCGGAATTCCAGAAGGAATTCCTTTACTGTCTGAATATCTGGCAGATTACTGCTCTGCTTCTGTAAAGATTAATTAGATATGTTTCCATGCTCTTGCTTTTGGCTAGATGGCTAATTAGTACTTGTACATGTTCAAGTTATTATAAAGATTAATTAGATATGAAACAGATTCTTATTCTTGAGTTGCTAACATCTAGAATGTAAGTTGGGAAGTATCCACTCGAGATACTTATCGAAGAAAACTAATGGGGATTCAATTTTTCTGAACCTATTAGTTTTTCTTTGTCATAGTCGTATGCACGAGATGAGAACACTAAAAGAAATTGTGAAGGAAGGCCTACTACATCGTAAAGAACCTTAGGCTAAAGTAGAGAATTGACATTGTGAACACTGTACATGTTTAATCATGTACACTGTACTTATATACGAATTTTCCTTATTTGGTATATGTTTAATCATGATTACAACTATATACTTTGTATATAGTGTAATAATGTTTATGTAGATATTGCAATTTATATCTGTACATGTTCTGAGACATATCTGGGGTGCGTGCCCTTATATGCAGCTCAGCCACCTATATGTATGTACAGATGCAGAACATATTTGATCAATATTATTACCAAAAAGAATGTTGGTGCTAAACATTATATATAGGAAACAGTAGACAGTAATTTGGTTTTGATCTTTGACTCCGTCTTTAACTTATATACCATTTCTATGTTGCCTGTGATTCTTACAATTATATCATAAAGGTCGGTCCCCATAACATGTCTCACTACTTGATTCATGTACAGTCATTTTTACTAGTCATTTAAGTTCCTGTTGTCCATTCCACTTTTTGAACCGTGGTTTACTTTTGCAATATATGACATTGTTGTGGGAAATGTTTATGTTGTGTTATTATTTACATCGACTCTTCAATTGAGGACTATTAAAATTAGTATCTTTTGTGTCCCTTAATATTGGTTTATTTTCACAGTGTTGCATCAGACTCCTAATTTTAAAGTTACTATTTAACTTTTGGATCACTTGGTTTCCTTTTGCAATGTAGAGAAAACCATGGCCTGTTGCTGAGTGGAAATTTTATGTTGCCTTTTCATTGTTCCGGGGAGTATCAATTCATGCAGGGTTGCATAGCAGATGGATGATGGTATATTTGTACAATTGTACTCAAATTGTTGAAGTAAAAAATTTCAAAATAATTTGCTTACTTGTCAGAAAGTTTCAGCACTACTTTACAGGGTAATGCTTCAGGTGGTAAGCGTGCTCAAAAATCAGGAATAAAAGCTAATGCTATTATAGAAGCAGCATTGTCTTTTATTGAACAGAAGTCTGTTCTTCCTCAGCTCCCTCCATTTGGTATTTCTATTCTCTATCAAACTTGATGATTATATGGGTGTACATAATTAATGTCAATTATAAGCACATTTTTAAAAATGATTTTATTTTGCATAGATGGGAGAAACTTACAACAGAGTCCCTAGAGTAGAGCTATCATTTGTCAGGATACAAAGAGGAGAATTGTTGACTAACTATCATGGAAACTGAGTAAAGCATGAAACTTCACATTATCCATATAATAAGTTATTGGGGAACTTAATTGATATTAAACTTATCTTAAGTTATTTACTTGCAACCCAAAATCAGTTTTACAGAAAAAGACAAGCTCAAATGTCTGAAAAGAAATCAAATAGTAATTGTGTACTACTGTATCTTGGTTTTAAAATTATGTCATCTCTGACGACAGGCTCCATTGGTTCTTATTCTTTCAAGAATGAATGAAACTACACTCAGTCTAACCAGTTAACCATTGACTTACAAAAGATTTTGAACGATATATGAGACCTAATTTTTCTTCCACTACAGTAAATTTTTATTGTGAATATGAAGAGAAAATATTGTTTAAACTGGAGGCTTAGTAGCATAAATTATCTGAGCATATGAAACTTAGGTGTCATTAGAGAATTTTTTTATTTGAATTTAATTAAGTTCACTAGGCTGGAAGTGTCCAACATGTATACGCTACATGTTTTTAAGTGGGAGCTCGGGAAGAACTTGAAACTTTTGTAATGTTTCGACCCAGAATGTAACACATTTGTGTAATATGTATGTATATATATGTGTGTATGTATATACATATATATACATACACATATGTATGTAAACCTAGTCTATAAAGAATTAGAAGAACTAGCAGTTTCTTATGGAAGGAAGTTTTTCTTTTATTAGAAAAGTACAAACAGAAAACTGCAAGGGGGCCTAACAGTGTCTGAGTACCTCAATTATCTCTAGTGTTAAGATGCAACATTAGAATGATGCTTGATAAATAAGTCACATGTTTTGCAATGCGAATTCTATTTATAAATGAAAAATAATTTGGTCAACAATTTGTTCTCGGAAATCGCAGTGTAAAAACTTTTATGTTTCTTTCCTTTGTTCATAGACTTCGAAATCCTTGAAGTACTGTTGAAAATAGATGACGTTTGACTCTCAGATATTTAGGATTACATATAAATATGTTTCTCCTTGGTGTTGCCTAAATTGACAGACAAATTTGTCATCTAATCATATCCGGTTGACCAAATAACATGCGGAATATAGATCCATGCAATGCGTGGAGGATATCTTCACAAAAGTTTGCTTGTAAATACACACTATATGCAACTCACTAGTTACTGGGACTAGTAGTAATTATCTTAGAAATTCACCAATCACTCTATGGTTGCATCTTACTTCCTAAACAATACTAGGCATTGACGTCGGGCTATTGGTAAAATTACTTTCTCAATTTTTTTTTATCCGTGTAAACTATGGAGCATTTTATTAAATTTTTATTTGACTTGGGTCGTACTTGAAAAATCATGATTCATTTAGGATTTTCTTACCTTCATTTGAAGTGATACTCTTACTGCATAGACACAATTGAAATAAAAAATAGATCAAGGCAAACCACTTAACAAGTGAAGGCCAGAACTGTGTTCTTATTATATTAGAAATTTGATGCTATTTCTCTATTGTTTTGTATATTGCATACTGTTTTCCCAATTAGTGTAGAAAGCCGTCATTTCAGAAATATAGTCTATTCATGTGTTTTATTAGTATCAACTTTAACAAGAAATTATAATCAAAGATTAATATAAGATGCATATGGCATTATGGTGCATCTGACTACTTTGATTTATACCCAAGCAGCTACTTGAAGAGAAAAATCATTACTGATGTTCACCTTAGATAGATCTGCACGAGGTGAACTGTAGCAGCTTAACAATGGAAGTAAAAATCAAAAGACAATAATTGGTGGAAAATTTGTTCCTAATAATAGGATTGTTGAGCTGCGAGATAGATTGATCAAATTCATGGAAGATCATATATATCCAATGGAAAAAGAATTTTCTAAACTTTCCAAATCTTCCGCGCGTTGGACTGTTCACCCAGATGGGGAGAAGTTAAAGGAGATTGCTAAGCGACAAGGATTGTGGAACTTATGGTTACCTGTATGTTCTCTCTTTATATTGTCCCTTATGCGCTTATGAATCTCAACTTGCCTTGTGCACATACAAATGTCACGTGTTCCCTTTCTTTGGAACATATGCAACACACTCTTGTTGATTTCTTTTCCTCCTATCATTATACAGTTCGATAGTGCTGCTAGGGCAAGAAAACTACTTTTTGATGGGAGCAATGACGATAAGGCGTTTGATCAGTTGTTGGGTGCAGGCTCTCAAATCTTTAGTATGGTTACCTTTGTGAAATCATGGGTCGTTCAGTTTGGGCTCCACAAGTGTTTAATTGTGGGGCACCAGACACTGGAAATATGGAGGTATGTGATGCTTGAAATTTCTTAAGCTTAACATAATTAATTGGTAAAATTGTCTTTTGTACTACTAATATTGGTCCGTTTGACCTTAGTATGAGAGCAGAGATGCCTTACCTCTGATATCAGAGATCACCATATAGAAAGTTCTCAAGAACATCCAAACTGATGTTAAGAGAATGTTGAAAATTGATGCACAAAAAACTATTTCTTATATTATATACATCAAATCTTGTTAAAAACATAGTATGATATTATGGTACATGCATAAAATTTCTCAAGTGTAAAGGCTTGTACTGACTGCTTCGATCAACAGTATTTTACTATTGCGATATGTTTGTGCAAGCATCATCTTGATCATGCTATATTTTATCCAATCATGCACATCTTTATTTCAGGTGCTACTGCGCTATGGTAACAAAGAGCAAATGCAAGAATGGCTTATTCCACTGCTCGAGGGAAGGATTTGCTCTGGTTTTGCAATGACTGAGCCCCAAGTTGCATCTTCTGATGCAACCAACATAGAGTGTTCAATCAAAAGGTGTACCGGCTGCACGTTGTGAACAACTATATATTTTTATTTTGTTTAAGCTTTTGTTGTTTAAAAATATATAGGCGTAGTTAGTGAATCCAGAAGCTGGGTTTATAGCCAATTGGAAATTTATACTTTAAAGTATACTTTTTAAAAAAGAATATTTTATATATCGCGGTTTGATGTCAAAATTAGAATATCGAAGACAACTATATTCAGCTAGCTATGTTCGACATACTACTTCCGCATTTCAAACATTTCCAGAATGTCAGAATGCCTGGTATTGTTAATTTTGAGCTTGTTGCCCAGTCTAAATTTGATTTCCTCATTTTCACCAGAGGGCTTATTACGTGACAAATCAGAAAACAGTTTAGACATTATGTTCTTATCTACTTGACAGAAGAAGATAGGTCGCTTGAAGTTCATTAGCTAGAATATTTATCCTTCTTTCTGGTACTAGCATAATTGCATTTTTTTTATGACAGACATATGTCTGGCGTTTATAATTTCTTCTGTGGAGTATGTTGAGATCAACTAAAGCTAATTTCTCTACAGACAGGGAGACTCGTATATCGTCAATGGGAAAAAATGGTGGACTAGTGGAGCCATGGATCCTAGGTGCAAAATCCTTATAGTAATGGTTAGTTTTACTTTGACATGTAGTACTTTGATACTTTCAAGCTTTTTCTGAACATGATGGATGTGCGGTTATAATAATCCTGTTGCAAGTGATTGTTATTTATGCAGGGAAAAACTGATTTAGTGCTCCTAAGCATAAGCAGCAATCCATGATCTTAGTAGATATTCGAAGTCCTGGTATACAAGTAATTAGACCCCTCACTGTATTGGGTTTTGATGATGCACCTCATGGGCATGCAGAAGTATACTTTGAAAATGTTTGTGTGCCAGTGAAGAATGTTCTACTTTCAGAGGGTGGTGGCTTCGAAATTGCTCAGGTAAACTGGTAATAAACTTTAGGGAGTTTTCGGATCATGGATAATATTGGAGTTTATAATCGTGTATGCGTGGAAGCTTGAAGATGGACAAGAGTAGTTGTGGACGTTTTTGGTTATCTTTACTTTCTTTTTTCTCAAACTATTTCTAGACATATAGTAGGTGCATGCAATCTGTTTGTGCTATAATTCGCCAGTCTTTTTATGGAAGCATGTCAGTCTGTTATGTACTTGTTCTTTCTGTTCGCAGTTGTCTGACAGGTATCTTACACAGGAAGTTGTGTCTTTTACATAATTCAGGGTAGGCTGGGTCCAGGAAGGTTGCACCATTGCATGAGACTAATAGGAGCAGCTGAACGTGGTATGGAACTGATGGTCCAAAGAGCTCTTCATAGAAAAGCATTTGGAAAATTAATTGCTCAACATGGTTCCTTCCAATCTGATCTTGCCAAGGTAATTTTTGACACATCCTTGGGATTTTGTGGGAACAGTATATTTAGTTCTTATTGTGCCCATACCAATTTGATGCCACTAAATAGAGTTGTGCATGTTGCAGTGTCGGGTGGAGCTCGAAAAAACTAGATTATTAGTTCTGGAAGCTGCTGACCAGCTCGATCAGGTTGGCAACAAAAAAGCTCGTGGGATTCTTGCGATGGCCAAGGTACCTTTTCAATCTGAATTTTGATATTCTAGTCCTGGAGTTTTACTTCTGTTTCTTGTCAATGGTAACCAGTTACTTTGACATGCATGGTTTACCTTTAGTAATGCATGGTTGATTATACATTGAGCAGGTAGCAGCACCTAATATGGCTCTGATGGTAATTGACATGGCAATGCAAGTCCATGGTGCAGCTGGTCTATCTGGCGACACTGTTCTATCCCACCTCTATGCTACAGCAAGAACTTTGAGAATTGCAGATGGTCCCGATGAAGTTCACCTGGGTACTATTGCAAAATTAGAACTACAAAGAGCAGCTAAACTTTGAATCCGTAGAAAATCTAGAAGTAAATTTCTGAGTGATGAGAATTAAGTTTAAAAGCATGTAATGTATATTAAACAAATTAATAGGCATATAGCTTTCACATCTATACTCTTTATTAATAAGCGAAACCATGTTTAAATGGAACACGGTACTAAATTACCAAAGTACCAAATTTTGGTACTAGATAATTATGTAATATCTATTTCTCTAATTATATTATTATATATTATATAATATCTATTTTCCTAATTATATTATTATTCACTACTTACACGAATAGAATTCAATTCCCCTTTTTTCTGTTAGTTAGTGTTCATCCCATTAGTTATAAATGTACTTGAATTTTATTAAGTCTCTATTAATAAGTGCAAAAAAACAACACAACTATAATATAAAAAAAAATTAATATAGTACTAGGGTTATGTATTCTAAAATTTTGGTACTAACTAAATAATTATATAATTATTTTTAAAATCTTATATTCTTAAA
>PHNY01264825.1:2023-18447 GCA_003724115.2 Anethum foeniculum
ATTCCTGTTTAGTCCCCTTCGTTTCCTCATCAATACGAAGTTTCGAACAACGTTCAATCAACTCATCAGTCATAATTAGCCGGAGAAATAACCATTAAAGATTAGGGTTTGCCCTTTCTTTCGAGGGAGAAATCGTCCTTTTTTTTTTACAAGGGAGTTATACCTTATTTATTGCACCGAAGATTTCTATTATTTCATTTTTATTTATAAAGTTAAATACAATCTTAAAACACATTTCTTAAATATGATATTTTTTAAGTTGAAATAAATTATGCTTATTTTTATTTACTATTAATTAGTATTATTTTATTTATTTTTAAAAATAATAAGTTAATATTTAATTGTTATAATTTGTCAATTACTTATATTGATTTATTTTTTTAAAATTGTATAATAACTTTAACTCAATATATACTATATATTATACTTACAAATAATATAATAACAAAAAAAATTGTTATTAATTTTATTAAAAATATAAATTAAATAATTATTATTATATTTAAAAATCACAACTATTACTAACATAAAAAATATTTAAACAAAAAGTTTACATATAAAAGTTTGATTCAATCTATAACATAAAAATATTTAAATTAAACAGATTTGTTCAACCAAACACAAGATATATCAGTAATGATTCCTGAACTCCTCCGTACCAGCTTCAACCCAATTCTCAAACCTCTACAGTCTCGTGAATCAAACAAGCCCTAAGCAGTGTTAAATACTCAGAAATGTGTTCCTAATTTTTTTCACCCAATTTCCAAACCTCTACCAAGCAGTGTTAAATACTCAGAAATGTGTTCACCCAATTTCCAAACCTCTATCATCTCGTGAACCAAACGACTCCTAAACAGTGTTAAATACTCATAAATGTGTTCCTAATTATTTATTTTTTAATTGAAGGTTTTATATTATGTACCGTGTGCTTGTTCACATTTTATTATTAGAAAAGTTACTAGTTATTAATGTTACACCAGCATTTGAGAAACTTTTTGTCAGCCAACGTGTAACAAATAGTAAGCATCTGATCCCTTGCCCCTGGGGTATGCATGAACCATGAATGTGACGGCAAAAGCTAAAATTACAAAATTACAGCTAGAATATTTCTTTGTTCTTCTTGCAAAGTTTCTCCAACTCCTCGGCTGCCCTGTCCAAATCTTCCTCTCCTTTTCCCTTGATCTTTAAACTCAATTCTCCAGCTTTCCTCCTCACACCTTCCCCACTTTCATCCACTAAAATCTTTCTTATAATACTAACAATCTCGTCGCTTTTGAACTTGCCTTCACTGTCTCTCACTATCTCCATACCAACCCCGATCGACACTGCAAGCTTAGCATTTCTGGGCTGATCCATTTTCATGGGCATGCAAATAATTGGCACCCCATATTTCACGCTTTCATTTACAGAACTCCATCCACAATGACTCAAAAAACCACCAGTGCTTGAATGTCCCAAAATCATTGTCTGGGGTGCCCACCCCTTTAAAATTAGTCCTGAATCTCCTACCCTTTCGATGAAGCCCTCTGGTAGTAGTAAACATCCATCTTCCTCTCCGTGGGGAGATCTCAGAGCCCATATGAAACTACACTTGGATGTCTCTAGTGCATTTGCCATTTCTATCACTTCTTCTGGCGACAAATAATTCTCACTCCCAAAGCACACAAACACCACTGAAGATTTTTCTTTGTCGTCGAGCCATTTGATAATATTACTTGTGTTATCATCTTCAGTTTCGGTTGGATTATGAACAAGTTGACCAACCGTAAGTATATTTTTTTCTTTCAGATCAGAAAGAAAATTAATATATTTTCCTTCAACTTCTATACAACTCTTAAACAGAACAAGGTCGCATGATCTTTCAAAGCATAACACGAAGTTCCAAAAAACCTTAAGCTGAAATTCAGAATATTGGTAAACAGAAGAATCAAGAATTTCACAGAACGGAAAATTTTCACCTGCCTTTCTGTAGTAATGTAAGCTTAGGCAACAAAGTATCGCAGAGCTGACCGAAAAATAAACAGCGGGAATATTGAGGGACAGAGCAACCTCTGCAGGCCATGAAGGCAGAAAATCATAGATAACCAAATCCGGGTTGATGTCTTTCAGGATATCACTAAAGACTGGAGCTGCATTTTCAAAAGCTTGTTGGAGGATCGGGTTTAGATGGGACGGAAGGCCATTTGTGGAATGATAACAAGGTGGCAGATCCGGAGAAGATGGGAGATGAAGCTCTACTAGTTGTATATGATCATTTTCATGAACTCTGTTCTTGATAGAAGCAAGGTTGATCGGTGTAGAACAAAGATAAATACTGAAACTTCTGTTTGCAAGTTGTTTGGCTAGTTCTAAGAAGGGAGATAGGTGACCATGGGCTAAGAATGGTAACATAACTATACTCATTCTGCAATTCTTACCCTCCATGGTCAGCTCCAGTTTCTTTAGTAAATGTCACACACTTTGGTAATCACCATTCCATACTCATAGTACATATAGTGCCCAACAAACCAGTGAGAGGGTCTACCTGTGTACACATGAATTTCATGTTTGTTTTAGTTTACTTATTAAAGGCACGTTGAAGTAAACAAGTCTCACTTTTTCTACGTTGGCGGCTAAAACATACAGTTGCTAAAGACCAGGAAGTTGGGGACAGAGTATAGACAACTGATTATCAATATACTTGTAATTATTAAAAATTCAATTATTTGGAGCTTTATTGGATTTGGACAAATTACGTGCTGAAAAAAATGATTTGGATTTTATTTAATTCCAATCCATTTAAGAATTTGAAATGACAATTCAATTCATGTCTTTTGAAATGAATGTCATGTTTGGAGATACAATGCAAACGTTTTTCTAGCTGAAGAACGGTACATAAACATTTTCATACAAGAGAGGATATGTTACGTTGACTCAAGAAATCTGAGTGTCTCAAAAACATTGCTTGTGCTGGGCAGCCCTCTAAAATATGTCCCAAATCTTGTATCCTTTATGCAAGAAGCCCTCTGGTAGCAGACTCCCCCTGTGGTGATCTCACAGCCATATACAAAAGGTTTTCTCCAGTGCATTTGCCATCTCTAATACTGCTTTTGCCGACATATATTTCTCACTCCCAGACACCACTTAAGATTTTTCTTTCATGTCGAGCCATTTGATCATTAAATCTTTTCGTCTTCTTTTTTCTTTCGTTTTTTGCTAAATTGGGAAGGTTTCTTGACCATATAGTCAAGTGTTTGAGTTTTATCAAAGATCACCTGCATAATAAGAATTCATTAACTGACTACACCAGAGGGTTCTGAATTACTAGCACCATCTGTAAACCCATATGAAGTTCATATTAAGAACACCGTGCAAAATTAAACAACCACATACTTAAAAATTCTACTGTATCGACATAAGAAGTAGCTCGCAAATTGTTGAGATAGTATTCTAAATATGTTCTTACAAAAGTTTCTTTCTTTCTATCCTCGGTTAACATCACCTTATCATCATATGAAAAAAATCAAAATCACCACCCTACATACATCTGCGGAACAAATTTCCCACAATATATCTACTACTACTTGAATGCTGCATTCAAGTACATATGCCAATCACTAACTAATATCTATTCATTTCAAAATTTGTGCTTTAGTTACTGGTAACTGCTTCTACTTAAAAAAAAAAAAAAAGTCTCTGACTAATTAAGTATCTTAGTGGCTCAATTTTAAGATTTGTATTTGGTAGCCTAAAATGTTTTCATCTTTGAAAAATGTAGATTACCATTTACCATCACATTTTTGAAAATCGGGAGCTATGAGACAGCAATCTTTTGTTGGATAGCCACATTTTAGATACTGCAAAATTAAAAATCTAGCCATCATGGTGTTTGGTCACTTTTTTGTCAGATGCTCGAATATTTTACGAGAAAAGTTTGCACACTGAGCAAAACTACAAAAAAGTAGCAAGTTACCTAACAAATAACATTGGTAAACTTCTTCAACCTTATAGCTACTGTCAAATGAGAATGAACTGTACCAAGAACTCTACAAAATACCTCGTATGTACCAGTGCTAAAATGATGAGAGAGTCATACAAAAACACAAAATTCACTGCTACGCAGACAATTAACAAAGAAATCAGTACAGATAACTAAACAAAAACAACTTGCGGGTGGGTTGTCATAAACAAGAAATATTTTGTTTTTCACATGTCTTTGAACTACTTAAGACAATAGGGAATATCTCTTTGGTTTAACCGAGGAAATCCAAACTTCCATCTGTAAACCTACCAATTTATCAGGCACAATAAAGACAATTCTTTTTTTCATTTTTTGGCTAAAACGCATAAATTTTTGATCGAGTGTTACTTCAGATCATAGTACGCATACTGCATTTCTCTTGTATGTCTCTTTTTATGTTTCTCCAGAAGTTATAGCATCAACTTACAGAGAGAATTAGTTATATTTATAATATGTCCATGGAAGCTCAGAGTGTGGTTGTGATTCAAGATGCATCAAGTGAAGTCTGCTGGGAAGCCATCAGATGGATCTTGCAAGGCTTATCGTTGAAGACGGGGGATATGGTCACCCTCCTCTCAGTTCTGTCCCCGGTTCATAATCCTAGTTCACGGGCTTATTTGAGAACTAGAAAATCCGGTAAGATTTCATGTCTTATATTATCTCCTCTGCAACTTTAAAGGAGCCATTTTCAGTTGAGTATCTTGGAAAATTACATAAAAAATTTCAGACTCCATTGTAATAAGAATTTCTAATGTCAATAGCTGTTGTCTATGTTTATAGAATAATCAAGTCATCACAGAATAATTTATAGTTAAATCGCATAATTCTTCTTAATAAATATTTAATATTTTGTAGAAACATATCTTATTTTGAAATGGACTAAATCACAGATGTATAAATATTTTATGTACCTGTAACTGGTATAAGATAATGTGGAAGAATAACTCTGTTGAATGACCTTTGCCATTGATATTCTTGTCAAATCTCTGTCGTAGTTGGACACATAAGCAGAGAGGATAGTCCGATGCTTGGAGCAAATCTCGAAACAGATGAAGATCTGATTGCAAGGAAGATGGAAGAGTATCAAAACAGCATAGAACACATTCAGATCACCAAGCTATATCACATGCAAAAGGTCCTAACACATCCGATAAGTATTAACAATGATGACGATTAAAATTACATTAGAAGTATTAGAATATAAGAAAACAAATACTTCATCACAAAAGCCACTTCCACCAATTATTATATAAGATTCATATTATTCAATATCTAGTATTCTTTCCATTTAATAGATTTGGTGGGATTCAGGTCTTGTTCAACATCATGGTGCTGGATGCAGGACACTCGACAAAAGTGGTTGCTCTAGAGGCAGCTAGGCAACTAAGTGCAACATGGGTGATACTTGACAGGTTTGGCGATGTAGGCGCAGTCTGAGCGAAAATGATGAGTCAGTAGTACAACTTTAAATTGTTATAACTTGCACTCGAAAGTGTTTACCCGCAAGTAGTCTCAGAACTTAAAATGTGCCGAACAATATAAATGAGGGGACCAGTTAGACACATATCCGGCTTTATTCATGACTATAGACAACATTCATTAAGCTTATGTAACTCAGATTTTAGGATTTCCAGATTAGAGCATATTTGCTAATTTATATTCAGATTGTTAGCAGTAATATTATATTATCCAACTGTAAAATATCATCCACAATCCAGCATCAGATTACATAAAATTTATTGATTTTATAGAAAAATGTAAAGACTAATAATCTTGATGTTTAAAAGTTAACACTACTAATATAAGCATGAGCTTTGACATCGATGGTAATGTAAATCTACATATATGTCTAGAGCATTGGTATAAAGAGTACATGAGACATAAAAGTTCGACGTTTTAAATCCATGTTGTCCTTTCAGTCATAGTTCAAACATATACTCCAGATTGTGTTGAACCCAAAACTTGATAAATGTCCAAATGTTCTTTCTGTAAAACAGTAGCATGGCATGTGTGAACTAGCACCAAATTATATAGATATTGTTGGTTGTAATCATTTGATAGACAGATAAAGAAAGAAGAGCCCCTATATCCTTATTTCATGTTTGAGAACAATGACTTCTATGCAGAAAAATAAAGAAAGACCAAAGATATTATCTCGAAAGGCTTTCCTGTGGAATATCAAGGATGAAACGCTATAACAATGTCAAAAAATTAAGAGGACCTAAAGGAATTAAGATTGGCAGGAATCTCTCAGCAATAAGATGTTCGTACGATGAAATGTTACCAGGACCTGATGATGGTGATGATCTTTTCAGCATAGAACTTTTTCCTCTAGGTACTCATCCAAATTCCACTGCTATGGTCTATGAATATCTGAAAGTATCCAATTTGATTTTTCAAGGATTATAGAATTGTACAACATTTGAACCAATCAACTAGTTACTCTCTAGAATAATCTTATAATATCTCCTACTTTTTTAAGAAGGAAAATTTTTGATTTATAGACTACTGATTTAAGTAGAATATATAATTTATACCTCAAGTAAGAAAGACTGGACGCAAGGACTTATGGCTATTTTCCAAGGCCTCGCAAGAAATGAACACAAAATCTAGAATAGTTTCCCAGAAGTATCTATCTGGTAATTAATAGGTATATATCTACTCATCAAATTATAATCTATATTGCAAGAAGTCCACCTAATTTAATATTGATTATGATAATGATGCAGATTTAAGTTCGAGTGAAGGGAGTACCAAATCAACAACCTCCGGTTTTGGTGAAGATATGAGCACCGCTTATTTTGATCTTGGTAAAAATGGGAAAATAGCAACTGAAGCAAATGTGAATTATCTTGACAATACAATAACATGCAACAACAGCACAGAAGAATCTATTAGATGTTTGAATATTGATAACATCGCTGATAATTCACTATGCTCAATTTGCAAAATGAAAAGGCCGTCGTTTTTGTTGGAAAGGGATTTTTCCTATGCAGTGCTTATTGATGCAACTGGTGGATTTTCTCCAAACAACTTGATTTCTGCTGGTGAACACGGAGCTGTTTACAGAGGTACACTATCAGATGCAGTAAATATTGCTATTAAGGAACAAAAGTATGCAAACTTCCAATGGGAGAAGAAATATGAATCAGAAGTTAAGGTAATTAAAAATATCAGACATAACAATGTGGTCATGCTACTGGGATCCTGTTCAGAAGACAACAAAAGGTTTCTTATCTATGAGTATGTGTGTAATGGTTCACTAAAACAACATATAGCAGGTAAAAACATATTATATATGCATGTGAAGTATTACGTGATCAGTAGCAATATGAACTTGCTGGCATGATTCAGATCAGAGCTGCAGAAATATGACCTGGAAGGAAAGGCTAAAAATTCTGCTTGGTGCATCAAGAGGTTTATACTATTTGCATAGGAATAACATAATCCACAGAGACATAAGGCCAAAGAATATACTACTGACCCATGACCATGAGCCACTGGTAATGATTAAAACTGTCAATAATATCTTTAAGCATAAACATCAATATTAAAAACCCTTTGCAATGGAGAAATCTAACATTTGAGGTTTGGCGAGAAATTTTTGTCAGTTAGGAGGCTTTGGACTAGCAAGGACAGAATATGAATCAGATCTCTCCTGCAATCACCAAGTAATAGATACTTCTGGATACTTGGCACCAGAATATGAAGAGAGTGGGAACAAAACAACAAAGGCAGACGTGTACGCATTTGGGGTTGTTCTGCTAGAGTTGGTGACAGGCCGGAGTACTATAGAAAAGATGGTAGAGAAGAGAAACTTGTTGGAATGGGTAACAGAACCAATTGTCAACAACATTTCTTTATGACTTTATATTCCTTGCAAATGAAATCACAATAACTTTCTTCTAGATATCAGTGGGATTGTTCAACTTAATAAGAAAAAATATGTAAACAACTATACCAGGAAAAAATGCATACCTCTCATAGATCCGTTCTTTGCTTAGTTGTGCTACTCTGCTTTATATATCCCACCCTTTTTATTACAAAACTATAAATGACATAAAATTTCAAATATGGAAATTCCTAGCTTATTTCCTTTATCTGCCTCTAGGGATACAGTCAAATTTTTGTAGAGTTAAGCAGAATTGCATAAAAATATACTTTCAACAATCCGGACCTTTGCCTATCATAAGTTTCTAATGTGCATAAAATATCTTGTTCCCACAGGCAAGACCTCTAATAAAGGAAAGGAAGTATGCTGAGTTGATTGATCCTAGAATTGTTGGTCCCAGTGAGGCTTACCAATTCCTTTTGATGATGAGATTAACAGAAAAATGTCTCTGTGAGGATCCACAGAAAAGATTGTCAATGGATGAGGTAAGCATATGCCATGGACTTATGTGTAGTAAATGTTGTATTATGGTAGCAGCCATACATCGGGAAAGACACAATTTCATATACGAATCAGACCAGGAACTATAAGGAGATTATAAGCAAGCATTTTAATAATCTATGTTTTCTATAACCTACCTCACATGAATATCTGATGCCAAAGCCCTCTGTACGAATTTTATAGTTATTCCGACAAGACAAGTTTTCTTTTACCCTTCTACTCATATCCATGATTGCGAAACTACAGATCTGTGCACCCTTCATTGTTTTGGAACCTTGAGAAATGCACCAAAATGTATTTATTACCTGGACTCTGAAACATGTCCAAATGTCAAACTCGGCAATATAATCAACATTTTGCGTGCTTTTGTTCTACACTCAACTGTGATATTGTCCAACCCAACTCTGATAGTTCCAAAACGGGTGCTCTGGTGAAATAAATCATACTTCAAAAAAAAAAATATCTTAACAACTATACTTGTTCAAATTTAACCTTTTGGCTTTTCTGAAGGTGGTTTTGGCACTAGAACATATCATGGAAGAGAATTTCCGGAGCGAAGCCAAGAAACTTAATCGTGCAAACTCTGATTTACCAAGCATCATATCAAAGTCAAAAGAACCGAAAGAATCTACAGAACATGTAAAATTCAAATGCTCAAGTGCAGGAGCTGAATCAAGCAATAACACAAATCAGATCAGCAACAGATCATCGGTATCAACAGCAACTGTATCAGGTAGAAGATCAAATGCAAATTCTAGCTCGTCGCTTAATAAACGTAACAGTTTTAAAGGTTTTTTCAAGAATGGACCCCAAATTTATTATGATGAAATGCTCAACTGAAGATATTCTTTTTCATCATAATTCGAAATGGACATTGTTAATACAACTAATGACATTGCGTGTATAGATTAACTGATACAGCATGGTGTGATTTATATACAATAGAAGTACCTGCATGGTCGAGCTGATATGATGTGCATCAGTGTTTATGTATAATCAACTTGGAGTCCGATCAAATGAGAACTAACTGCGGGGAAATCAAATTTAATAAATACATCTGTAACTGGGGCTTTACATATTGAAAATAGTAATTTTATTTAATGGCGTTGATCCCCCTGTGCCGTTTGATGATTTAAAATTGTTCAATATATGACTATGGTTGTGTAATTAAACGAGTTTGAGTCGATATTGAACCCATACCAAACTAGTAGAGTTTGAATTTGTGTGGAAATTTTTTGAAAAACTCCTTTACTTTTTGTATTGAAGCTTATTAAACAAATTGAACCATAAAAGAGCCGAATCTCAAATTTTTTGTTTATGTATTTAAGAGAAAAAAGCGTCTGCACCTCTTGGTGTAGCAATATATCCCTCACTAACTTTACGTAATATCGATTATTCAAATTTTATCAAAGACAAAGGTTTGACAAGGTTAGTGTATCTGTATTGATAGTATGTGATTTGGTCAATTTACAAGCAATTGTCAATCCGAAGTCCAGATTAAAGTCTACAAGATTCGCAATGCCTATAAGGCTTGCAATGCATGCACGGTCCGCAATGCCTACAAGGTCCCAAAGTATATATGGTCTGCAATGCATGCAAAGTCCATAATGCCCACAAGGTAGGCATTGCATACAAGGTCCACAATGCCTCTAAAGTTCACAAAGCCTGTAAGGTCCACATTGAATGCAAAGTCCACTATGCCACTAAAGTTCGCAAAGTCTGCAAGGACGACATTACCTGCAAGGTCTGCATTGCATGCAACACCCACAATGTCTCCAAAATTTGCAAAGCCTGCAAGGTCCAAATTGCATGCATGGTTTGCATTACACGCAAGGTCAACATAGCCTGTAATATCCACAAATCGCACAAGGGTTGGCATGACATATTGCACAATAATACATTATTCAGAAAACCTACAAGGTCCACAAAACTTGCAAGTTCCGGAAAGCGTACAAGGTCCACAATGTCTGCAAGGTCCACAAAGTCTGCAATGTCCACAAAACCCACAAGAGTTGGACATGACATGTTGTTCATTGACAAAGTTTGGACATGTACGTGCAAGACAAAACTAACAAAGGACAAAGTACTGACACCCGCAATAAAGCTGGTACAAGTACATGATCTGAACATCGGGACAAAACACAACTAACACAAGGTTGACATTGACCCCGACCAAGATCCTGATTTGTAGCCCTTGTCCTCCACATGGACAAGTTGTCATGTGCCTTGTACATGATAGGAGCCTATAAATAATCCCTAGTCACTTCAATGCAAAAGGGTTCACAAATTTTCTCACATTCTCACTACATTGAATTCGCTGATAGGTTTTGCTCTACCTTCTCTCTACTTTCTCTCTCTAGAAATAAATATACAATCACATACTTATATTATGAATCTTTCCTACCAGATACTTATTCTCACACCGGAAGAGCTTACGGGATCATAACCACTTGCGGACATTTCCGTTTCAGGGAGCTCGGAGGCGACAATGTCATATCAATAAGGTCGACAAGGTTAAAAAGATCAACAAGGTTAACAAGATCAACAAGGTCGACAAGATCGACAAAGTCCACAAGATCGGCAAAGTCAACAAGATCGATAAAGTCAACAAGATCAACAAGGTTAACAAGAGCAACAAGGTTGACAAGGTCAACAAGATCTACAAGGTCGACAAGGTCAAAGAGATCAACAAGATCGACAAGGTCAACAAGATCAACAAGGTCGACAAGATCAACAAGGTCGACAAGATCAACAAGATCAACAAGATTGATAAGATCAAAAAGCCCGACAAGTTCAACATACATGTATTCCAGCATAATACTAAGGAAGTAGAGCCGGACGGTAGAACGACTTATCGTTTGCCGCTAGAAGGAGGGCTCCTCACGCTCTCCGAACCAGCATCCAACCTACCCTTCTTATCCGAGGGCAAACCCAATCATACATACTTCACAAGCTCATCTGTGAACTTACCTAACATGCGACCGCAACGCGTTGTTTTAATCAACAACAAACCCCTGTCATCTGGTGATCCCAGTCACTTCATCTATGTCCGTGTTTGTAATCCAGACACAGACTCAACCTTCAATACTGCTTGCACAGCTCCCGAAGCAAGTTCAACCTGTCATTGCCCCTGCGATGCACCCGTGATGTTAAACCCTCAGCACTTGACACGAAAACAAGTCAAACAGAGGAACTCTCAACAAAAGGATGCGCTTATTGCCTTTCTTCAATCCATGGTACAAGCGGCCCTAGTTATGCAATCTCTTATCAATCCAAAAGAAGATGAATCTGAAGGAAATTTAAGACATTCACATGCTCCTTTTATGCCTAAAAGATCAAGGTTAAGCATGTAAAGCCGTCTCGGATCCTCATTGGACCCCGATCACTCAAGAAATAATATGAATCATCATAGTGATGAAACTTGGATCATTATAAAAGAAGTCGTGAGTACGTAAGACGCCAACTTGAGGATCGTCGTCAACGGAGCATAGCCGGAAGGTTCTAAGAAGCTTGTGATCCTTGTAGTGGTCGGAGGTTCTACACAACGATCATTTAGACATGACACCTCCAAACATGACGAAGTCATGGAGGTTGCGCGTAAAGCATCAACTTGCAAAATCATCTCCTTCAGTGATGAAGATTACAAATTTGTAGATTTCAATCATAATGAAACCCTTGTAATTACTCTAGACGTAGTCGATCATGATGTACGGAAGACCTTGGGAGATAACGGATCTTATGTAGACATCATATTTATGCATGCACTCAAAAGAATTAATGTAGAACCAACAAACTTGAACTAGTGAACAATCACTCTATGGGTTTGGGCACAATGTTGTGCAAGTCGATGGGATAATTCGGCTTCCTGTCATCTTCGGATCAAAGCCAAGACAAAACTTCGTAATATGATTAAGTTTTATATCATAAACTCTATATGCCCTTACTATATCATCCTTAGAAGAGCACATTGTCAAAAGAGTTATAACATCTACCCCGAACATCAAGGTGAAGTTCCTAACTCCGCAAGGGGTAGAAGTACCTAAGGCATAACCCGAAGTCCTCGTAATGGGGAAAACCCACAAAGCCAACATGATTACGTTGATAAAAATCTCCACATGCTTCCGGTAGTCATCCATGGTGTTATGCATCAATCAAGCAATCTCTGCATCTCTGGACTATACAGCCTCCCTCCTCTTCGACTCAATAGCTGCTGACCCCTTAGCATGACTCTCTTGAACTGTAGCAAGTTCTGCAACCAACTTGGCCTTATCCTCCTCAAGTTGTCAAAAAGAAGAAAGTTGAGCATCATGTTCGCCCTTAACCTTCTAAAGGTCACTCTCCAGTAATGTTATTTTGGACTCACTACCGCTAACAAGCTCCTCCGCCTTTTTAACATGATTCTTATACTTAAAGAGCACATTTGTCTCCATACAAACGATGTGGAAAAGGCCTGTACAAATAAATGAAAGCAAGTTATAATGAATTACGTGATGTGTGCTATGCATGCAATGTAAACAATATATGACATGTATAATACCATATATACGATGTCCAAAGTTTACAAATAGTTAAGTCAAACCTCTGCATTACGAGTTCAAAATGCCATAATGAACTCTGCATCCTCCATGCTCGTATAATGCTCAATATATGCTGGAATCATAAAGGCTTTCAATGTAACCCACGTCTTACAGGCCTTCTAGCGTCCAACCATCATGAATCCTCATATGCAAAGCAAACCATCCAAGTTCCTCCTCCGGCTCTGTCAGCATCACATTAGGTAGCCTCAGACAGCGAATAATAGACCTCACCCTGTGCTACAAGGTGTACAGAGTGGACAATGCACACAAGTAGTGCAAATTACGTAATGTATTCAAATTATGCAAGTAATGCAAGTTGAGAAAGGTATGGAAAGTTATAAAAGGTGCACATGGTGTGACAGCATACAAGGTATAGAGTGTGCAAAGCATACAAGGAACAGATTATGCAAAACATACAAGATCCTTCGAACAACACCTTTACTTAAGTCCTTGAACCTACCCAAGCTTAAGTGGGGGCAATAAACATTTTACTAAGGCTCCCTCGGGTCACCAAGGTCCTCTCGGATCAACTTGTCCTCTCGGACAACACCTCTGCTTAAGTCCTTGCACCAATCCAAGCTTAAGTTGGGGGCAATAAATATTTTACTAAGTCCCCTTCGGGTCAACAAGGTCCCCTCGAATCAACTCGTCCTCATGAACAACACCTCCACTTAAGTCGTTGGACCTATCCAAGCTTAAGTAGGGGGCAACAAAGTTTTTACGAAATCCCTTTCAGGGTTCGTAAGGTTCCATCGGATCAACTCGTCCTCGCAGACAAAACCTTTACTTAAGTTATTGGACATATCCAAGCTTAAGTGGGGGGAAACAAATGTTTTCCTAAGGCTCCATCGGGTAACAATGTCTCTCGGATCAACTTATCCTCTCGGATAAAACTCCTACTTAAGTCCTTGGACATATCCAAGCTTAAGTGAGGGCAACAAAATTTTTAGAAAATCCATCTCGGGGTCAACAAGGTCCTCTCTGATCAACTCGTCCCCACGAAAAAAACCTCTACTTAAGTCCTTGGATCTATCCAAGCTTAAGTGTGGGGGGGGTGGGGAACTAACTTTTTACTAAGGCCTCATCGGGTCAACAAGGTCCTCTCAGATCAACTTGTTCTCCTGGATAAAACTCCTACTTAAGTCCTTGGGCACATCCAAGCTTAAGTGTGGGCAAAAAACTTTTTACTAAATCCCCCTGGGGTCAACATGGTCCTCATTGATCAACTTGTCCTCTTAGAAAAAACTCCTACTTAAGTCCTTGGACATATCAAGCTTAAGTGGGGGGCAACAAACTTTTTAGAAAATCCCTCTCGGGGTCAACAAGGTCCCGTCAGATCAACTCCTCCTCACGGAAAAAACCTCTACTTAAGTCCTTGGACCTATCCAAACTTAAGTGAGGTTAACTAACTTTTTACGAAAGACCATTCGGACCAACAACGTCCTCTTGGATCAATTCATCCTCTCAGACAGAACTCATACCCACACCATTTATAATTCCCTTATCCCTCCAAAGAGGAATGAGGGAGTAGGGTGGCAAATGATAGTGTGTGATTTGTAAAAGGCCAATTTACAAGCAATTGTCAATCTTAAGTCCAGAACAAAGTCTACAAGGTCCGCAATGCCTACAAGGCTTGCAATGCATGCACGGTTCGCAATGCCTACAAGGTCCCAAAGCATGCAAGGTCTGCAATGCATGCAAGGTCCATAATGCCCACAAGGTCGGCATTGCAAACAAAGTCCACAATGCCTCCAAAGTTCGCAAAGCTTACAAGGTCCATGTTGCATGCAAGGTCCACAATGCCTCCAAAGTTCACAAAGTCTGCAAGTTCGACATTACCTGCAAGGTCCGCATTGCATGCAATACCCACAATGTCTCCAAAGTCTGCAAAGCCTGCAAGGTCCAAATTGCATGCATGGTTTGCATTACATGCAAGGTCAACATAGACTATAATGTCCACAAATTACATAAGGGTTGGACATTATATATTGCACAATAATACATTATTCAGAAAGCCTACAAGGTCCAGAAAACTTGCAAGTTCCGGAAAGCATACAAGGTCAACAATATCTACAAGGTCCACAAGGTCTGCACTGTCCACAAAACCAACAAGAGTTGGACATGACATGTTGTTCATAGACAAGGTTTGGACATGTACGTGCAAGACAAAACTAACAAAGGACAAAGTACTGACACCCGCAACAAAGCTGGTACAAGTACATGATCTGAACATCGGGACAAAACACAACTAACACAAGGTTGACATTGACCCCTGACCAAGATCCTGATTTGTAGCCCTTGTCCTCTACATAAACAAGCTGTCATGTGCCTTGCACATGATAGGAGCCTATAAATACCCCCTAGTCACTTTAATGCAAAAGGGTTCACACATTTTCTCATATTCTCACTACATTGAATTCACTGATAGGTTTTGTTTTACCTTCTCTCTACTTTCTCTCTCTAGAAATAAATATACAATCACATACTTATATTATGAATCTTTCCTACCAGATACTTCTTCCCACGCCGGAGGTGCTTACGGGGACATAACCCCCCGCGGGCATTTCCGTTTCAGGGAGTTTGGAGATGACAAGATCAACAAGGTCAATAAAATCAACAAGGACAACATGATGAACAAGCCCAGCAAGCCCAACACACATCTATTCTAGCTTAATATTAAGGAAGTAGAGCCCGGCGGTAGAACGACTTATCACGTACGTTAAAAAAAATCTTAAACATCCCCTTAATGCCTTTATTGGGTTTAAAAATAGAGTTCAACAAACTTAACCAAACGCAGAAATAAAACAAATCATGTTCCGTATCTTTTTAAATAGTGTGAAAACAGTGGGTTCACTAAACTTAACCAATAACAGAAACACAAAACAGTGCTACTATTAGGGTTGAGCAAAACCGAACCGAGACTAGAAAACCAAACCAAGTGATTTCGGTTTGGTTTGGTTTGATTTTTTTTCTAAAATTTTGGTTATTTTGGTTTTTCAGTTTTAACTGAAATAAATTCGGTTTGATTCGTTTCTTCAACACCAGTTCGGTTAAAACCGAATTAACCGAATTATATTTTTATATATTTAAATTATATTTTATATATAATATATTTTATATATATTTATATATATATTACTTATATTTTAATCTAATATTGTAGTAGATTGCACTGACAATCAGTTACAACTTAGCCAATTATATATGTTAGGTCTCAAATATACTGTATTAGAAAACGAATACTGTATAGAACAATCAAATTGATAACAAACAAGTAGAATGATGAACAGTTTTTATATAGATGAATAAAAACTGTTACAGTAATATTAAGTGCTCTCTCAAAGAATGTTCAAGTATTCTTGAGAGCTGCTAGGTTACAAGAATGATTAACAACGATCGAAGACAACACATATAGTGTAAACCTATCTGTGTTTATATACTACACAGTTACACA
>PHNY01264825.1:18538-40872 GCA_003724115.2 Anethum foeniculum
ACTGATAATAAACTCTGATTTGCCTAAGTGATAAACACTGATCATCAAATTATCTAACAATATCTATTGACAAATTGTGTCTCTGACTACCCGACGATCCAATATGCAACCTCTAACCGGCGATGCAATTGTGAGTATGAAAGATTCTTCCTAATCTTCATTAATTAATCACTTGTTAATTAGACATCAGAGATAGCTTGCTACTTTTTTTAATTAACATCCATGTAAGTATGTGTATGTATATATAATCAGTACTTGATTTTTAAATATTTCAGTTTTGAAAAAACAAACCGAATAACCGAAATATTTCGGTTCGGTTTTCAGTTCAGCTCATATATAAATTCGGTTCGGTTCGATTTCGGAAAAGATAAGAATTCGGTTTTCGGTTAATTCGATTTGGTTTGGTTTCTGACCGAACCGACCGAATGCTCAGCCCTAGCTACTATAATCTAGGTGTTGAAGTTCTGCAGCACACGAACACCAACGTAATCAAACAAAGAAACAAAATACATATTAAACAATGAAATCTTTTATTCATTATGTTGTATTTATATATGTCTTTTTATGTATTTAGTTAGGTTTGGTAGACTCTCTGTTTCTACCACTATTTTAAAAGATAAAAAACACAATGTACGGCATTTGGGGTATATCCGGCCTTAGACCCTAATAAAGGCTTAAGGACCACTCAATTTCAAAATAAGATATTTGGGGCTTTTTCTCTCAATTTTACTTCCAAGAATTATTTAAAATTTAACAAGATCTTTTAAAAATAATTTAAAATCTTGATAAAATATTACAAAATTTAAAAAATTTATGAATATTACAATATTTTAATTAAACTATTTAAAACTCAAATTAATTACACTTTAATTTTTGAATCCAAATTTTTGTTTACTATTTAGAAAAATTTACCCTTGATGTGTTCGGTTAGAATTTTTAGAATTTGTTTTTTTGGAAAAGATATACAATTGTTAATGAGATTAAATTTTAGTTATGTGGGGGGGGGGGGAAATCACACTTAAAAGAAGATGAATTTTTGTTTTCGGTTGTTGAAGAATAATATAATGGTAAAAATGCCCAAAATACTATATTTTTTAAGTATTCTAACCCAAAATATATTTTCTCACTAAGGAACCGCTGAACCAGGATTACTGAAATGCGTATTATAACTTGACCCGTACTCATATAACATCTAGACAAAGGATATTTACAATCAAACACACGACACAATCTACAATCAAATTATACATAGTAAATTAGTACATAGCTGACCAAGAACAATGAGTAAGGTCGATGAACACAATAACATTATAGTATTACCTTGTATTTCAAAGAAACTAGATTAGGTATTTAAGTTATACAATATACGGATAAGAGTTTTGTGTGATCCAGAATATGTATATGTTAGTTGCGTATAGAAATGAGAATACGCAAAGTAACGCGTGTAATTGCCACGTATATAGAGGATACGTATTCTTCGGTTTAAGTTAAACAGCTAATCATTTTCTTTGATAAATTTCATAATTTGTGGTGTGAGTCGAATTAGTATAGTATTTTCATATATTTTCTAATTTTTATTTATAGTTTTTTAGTTTACTATATTTATTTATTTTAATATTTATTTTAAATAATTTCGGTAGCATTGTTTCTAACCTCATCGATAGTCTTTAATTTGTTAATGGGTGTGTTAAATTTTCACTTCTCTGTATTCACATTCATATATATATTAAAAAATGTATGTTGGATATGTTGTGTTTTCCTTGAATTTTTTTGGATAGGTATTTGGCGAATTGAAAACAAGTCTTGAGTGAGAATCTTAACAAAAGATTAAGTTCGAGTCATCAAAAGGTGTGCATTATGGGGAATAGAAGTGACTTACAACCGTCACTATTGGTATTGTATTGTATATCATTTCTAATATTTAATTTTACTCATTTACACACACAAGTCGGGGATCTTTGTGGAAACAGCCTCTTCATTCTTTTGAATGAGGGTAAGACTGCGTATATCATACACTCCCCAGACACTGCGTATGCGGTATATACTGGGTATGTTTGGTTGGTTGGTTGGTAGGTTGGTTGGCTAATCATTTTCTTTTGGGTTCCATAGAATTTTTAAAAAAATGTATAAAACATATACATCGATATAGGATTTTGGGTATAGGGTTTAAGGCTTTTAATCCCTAATTAAGACATGGACCATAATGCTCCTAACTAGGGTCCATGTCTTAATTAGGGTTTAGGGTCTAGGATTTAACGGCCTAAACTCTAATTAAGACATGGACCCTCCTCCTCAGTTAAAATTAAAGGGTACACCGTTCATTTTTTGGATTTTAAAAATATTTAAAAGATTGATAATTAAACTATTCGCATAATTGATTTGCATAGTCAGGATTACGAATAACTAACTTGCGTGTTCTTCAGTTATATACTGGAAACACGACATTGCAGAAGACTCAATGCGTATAAGAAATACGCAAGAGCCATATGCGTCTAAGTTAAATCGTAAGACAAGGATGCGTATTCAGTTATGATGTTATAAAGACCATGCAATACATGTTAGCGTACACATAATACGTAACATTTATATGCGTATACTTCTTTAATAGATAATTAGGAATTTCTCCCTATAATAGTTTTTGAGATTAAAAGCAACTGATAAGCAGGAAAATATAAGATAAATAATCTCGTCTTAATTAGAGGATATTAATTTGCATCGTCTTTTACATATTATGAAATTTAAACATATATCTTTTGTTAGTAGATATGCAGTATAATTTGACTAAAATATTTTATTTATTATTTATTAATATTATAATTGGTTTGCTGATTTGAGTCCACCCTAATAAAACTTCATTAAAAGAAAACAAGTATAAAGTAAGGATATTTTTGTATATATGGGGATGGTGTTTATATTTTTTATTTGTCATTAGGATTTTGTAAAAAAATGATTTAATCTCATGTAGGGGTCGTTTGGTTCGAGAAATGGTACAGGTTTGTAATCAGGAATTGGGTTAAGATGGTATGCGATGAAAGTTCTTTTTTTATATCATATGTTTCATTCATGCTGAAATGAATTTTAAAAGAATACCAAGTTATTAATTAAATATATTATTATACTATATAAAAAATATAAAATATTAATTTATTATTAGTAACAATTTTTTGTATATAAAATTTATTTTTAATAAATAAAATGTTTGTCTTATGAAGTGAAATAATAATATTAATATTGGTTCCTTATACCCCATCTTCATAACCCCCCCCCCCCCAATGAGTATCTTCAAGAGACTCTTTATCCCTTCTCAAAATACAATATAGAATATTAGCTTTTAGTGATTTAGTATAAGTTCATCTTTAATAATGATTATTATATTCACTCTTCCATGAGTTTAAGTCATTTTTATTGGTGGAACTATTGTGCATGCAGGTGATCTATCAATACTTATAATTAGAAATCCAATCAAAAAAATCAAACTCATGAGAGTTAGTACATATTGTGTGCTCTTGGACACACATTAGGAAATCCATTTATTATTAAATGTAATTTGAATTCATATGAAACAAAATAGAAAATGATTGTTTTGATGAATAAATTGTATAATATTCTACTCCACTGCAACTATCGATGATAGATTAGAATGAGTTACAAGATTGGCTCCTTCAATCAGAGTTCAGTAAAATAATCTCAAGATTGTAGTTGGGCAAAAGGTGGGAAGACCGCGTAAACTCCCTAAGTTAGCCATTTCTTTGACTAAACTTCTAAGCCAAAGAACAGAAAGAAGATCAAGGGTAAGCATGCTATTAACAGCAACTTCAATAAAATCAAAGATCCCTGTTCTATCTAGTCTTTTCAAATGACAAGTTTCTTTCATCTTGTTACATGACAAGTTATTAGTTCTTTTTTGAATTTTGAGTTTTGCTTTATATCATATAACAGATCGTTTATTATCAAGTAATCATGGGAACACAAATGGGAAATCTGAAAGAGATGTATTCAAGGCTGAAGTTGGAGGAGGAGGAAGAAGGAGGTGTTGTAGTGGGAGAACGGGAGGTGATTTTATCTACAATATTGGTGGACAAATTTCTTATGGATAAACATATAAATTTCCAAGCTATGCAGAATGTGTTAGCATCGATCTGGAGGCCAAGAGAAGGTGTCGAGATTCATGATATGGGTGGTCAAAGGTACTCTTTTGTTTTCTTCCATGTGTTAGATTTATAGAAGGTCTTGGAGGGTTGTCCTTGGACGACTGAGCAGAGCTTATTGGTTTACAAAAAACTTGAAGCCAATGAAGATCCAAATCAGGTACAATTAAATACTATAGACATATGGGTTCAAGTATATGATCTTCCAACTGGAATGGTTTCAGAAATGATTCTACAGAGTATTGGTAATCATATCGGATTGTTTATTAAAATGGATCCAAGCAATATTTCTGGTTCGTGGAGGTTGTATACACGTATAAGGGTTAAAATAGAGTAACAAACCATTAAAAAGGCATATGAAGATCAAAAAGGAGGGAGGAGCCTGGAGTTGGGTGACCTTTAAGTATGAAAGGCTGAGTATATTTTGTTTTGTATGTGGACTACTTGGTCACTCAGACGAGACTATGTAGTTGTTTATGCAAATTCGGATAAGCTGATTGACAAGGCCTACGGTACATGGCTAAGGGCACCAATGAAGAACATGAAAAATCAGAACATAGAAGCTCGTTGGTTGAAGAATGAAGCTGATGGTGGGCAGTCATTGACAGCAAGGGTGGATACATCCAGTCTACCAGGAGAGGAACACGGTGGGAACACAGTGGTAGCACGGTTCATAGATGTGGATGGGCATGTAGGCGAAATTTCAGGGGATAAAGGTGTCATCCGTTATGTGTTTAGGGTTTTGGGGAGTAAATCAAGTGATGGCATTACATTAAACACGGAGGAAGGACTACAAGGCGAGACTGAATTTGAATGTGAAACTATTATCCTGGACTCAAAGAGGAAACATATTGAGAAGACTACAAAATTGGAGACAAATGGGCCTGTGATCCAATCTGGTAATGAATCAAAAAACGGGCCAAAAAACTTAATAGAGGCGGGACCTGTAATACAGGCCCGCCTAGATCAATGCGCATTATAGCATGGAATTACCGTAGGCTGGGTAAACCACGGAAAATTTAGTTTCTGAAGGAAATTACCCAACAAATAAAAACCAAATATTATCTTTTTATCTGAAATCTTAGCGAAGGAAAATAAAATAAACGACCCGTGTAAACACATAAACTTTGCAGAGTATTGGGTGGTCGAAGAACAAGGTCGTAGTGGTGGTTTAGCTTTGTTATGGAAGAATGAAGGTGGTTGTCAAGTAAAAGGCAGTGGTACTCACTTTATCAATTTCGAAGTTAAGAATGCTCAAGTTGGAAGATGGAGGTATACGGGGTATTACAGTTGTCCGGAAAGAAGTAGGATGATGGTTTCATGGGATTTATTAAAAGAGCTGGCTGGGGAATCAGTGCTGCCATGGTGCATTTTGGGTGATTTCAACGATATGATACGTGTAAGGGATAAACGGGAAGGTCGGGAACAACCAATGGATTTGTTAACAGGGTTTATAGAAGCGATAAATGAGTGTGGTTTGATGGACTTAGGTTTTGTAGGAAAAGAATTTAATTGGGAGAAATCTAGAAGGAAAGCTAATTGGATACAAGAGAGATTCGACAGGGCTTTTGCAAATCAAACTTGGCGAATTTTGTTTCCACATGAGGAGTTGAGGGTGCTAGAGGTATCTACGTCAGATCACTTACCAATATATCTTAAGTTGTGTAAACAAGTTTACATGCCAAAAAAACGTCGTTTTAAGTTTGAGAATATGTGACTTAAAGAAGATGAATGTAGGCAGATTGTTAAAAATGGTTGAGAAGATGCTGAGCAGAGTTAGATCATGCACAAAATAATTTTTTACTGGCTGAAGTTACAGGAATGGGGGAGGGATATGAAAAATAAGTACAAAGGGAAAATAAAAGAATGTAGGGAAAGATTTCGGAAACTGAGGACCATGAGGAATGATTATGGGATCAGGAGTTATAATGAGGTGCGATGGGAGTTCCTTCAATTACTTGAAAAGCGGGAAATATATTGGAAACAGTGAGCCAAACAATTTTGGTTAAAAGAGGGGGACAAAAAAACTCATTTTTTCCATAAGTATGCTTCACAGAGAAGGAGAATGAATGTGGTAGAAAGGATCAAGGATAGCTATGGACGATGGTGTGAGACAGTGGAAGAAGTGCAGGTAGTAATTGAGGAGTACTTCTCAAAGTTATTTACAGTAACGAATGGAAATGGGCAATTTTCTGAAAGGGAAGATGTACGTTAACTTACTGAACAAGATAATATGGGATTGATTTCAAGTGTCATGGAAGAGGAAGTGCAGAGTGTTGTTTTTCTATGCACCCGGAGAAATCTCCAAGTATAGATGGTTTTAACCCTGCCTTTTATCAGTCTTTTTGGATTGTGGTGAATAAAAGACGTGATTCAGTTCTGTCAAAAGTTTATGTGCACAGGTGAATTATCAGCAGGAGTAAATCATACATTGGTCTGTCTCATTCCAAAGGTAAAGGTCCCTCATACAATGGCAGACCTTCGACCAATATCATTTTGTAATGTTTTGATGCGTATATTGTCAAAGGTGTAATCTAATAGATTAAAAGCATGCCTTGGATCGATTGTGTCTGATAAACAGTGTGCGTTCATAGAAGGTCGGTTGCTGATGGATAATGCTCTTAATGCCTTTGAAGTGAACCATTATATGAAAGGGAAGAGTCAAGGAAATATGGGGTGACAGGTTTAAAAATTGATATTTCAAAGGCGCGTGACAGACTAGAATGGGGCTTCATTAACAACATGATGAATAAGTTTGGGTTTCATCCAATATAGATCGACAGAGTGATGTAGTTGATAAAGTCTGTATCGTATAGTTTTACTCATAATGGGCAGGAGTTTGGCAGTGTTAACCCCTAGTCGTGGTCTACGTAATGGTGACCTGATTTCGCAGGAATGAAAATGCAGGGCTGATTCATGGATGCACTATTGCACGAGGCGCTCCCACAATATCACATCTTCTGTTTGCCGATGACTGTTATCTTTTTTCAGGGCGGTAGAAACGAAGGCTAATGTGATGAAGAGAATCTTGAACAGGTATGAAGATATCTTCGGATAAGTTGTGAACTTTAATAAATCTACAGTGGTTTTTTCTCCAAATACGGCAGAAGTGGATCGACTGAATGTATTTGAACAGCTTGGTGTTCGAGCAACTTGTAAACCTGATAAATATTTGGGTATTCCAATGACAGTTGGGAGAAGAAAAGTGCCTACGTTTCTATTTTTATTGGGGAAGATAGAGCTGCAGACGTGGGGAACCAGGACTATCTCCAAAGCGGGAAAGGTGACTTTATTAAAAACAGTTACGCAGACCATCCCGAACTTTTGGATGAGTCTGTTTTTGATTCCCAGAGAGATCATAGATAAAATTGAGAAAAGAATGAATGCCTTCTGATGGTGTAATGCTGGAGGAAATGGTGGATTAAAGTGGTTGGCTTGAGATAAAGTGTGTGAAGTAAAGGAGGAGGGAAGTCTTGAGTTTAGAAAGTTGGTTGAATTTACCCTAGCTATGTTAGCTAAACAAGTGTGGTGCCTGATAAATAATGTTAACCCTCTAGTTACTCAACTGATGAAAGCTAAGTATTATTCGAGGTCTGGTTTCCTACATGCTTTACTGTGTGATAATCCAAACTATGTCTGGAGGAGTATTGTTGAATCCCAGGAAGTGGTGGCACAAGGGTGTATGAGACGTATAGGTGATGGTAAAGATACACGAGTTTGGCAGGTTCCTTAGCTACCTAGTGGACAAAATGGATATTTCACAAGCGGGATATTTCCAGAGCTAGAACATGTGAAAGTGGATAGCTTGATGACCATAGATGGGCGTAATTGGGATGTAAACATTCTCAATGAATTCTGTAATGAAAGAGACAAAGCACTATACAGCAAGTGCCAATACCTATGAGACAAAAACTAGATTTTTGGTTCTGGTTACCAGAGGGCAAAGGTGATTTTTCTGTTCGTAGTTGTTACCGACTCCTTCAAGGTGAGTTTGAATGCCCAGAGAGAAAATTCTGGAGGAAATTATGGAGTTTAAGGGTACCACGAAAAGTTCTAAATTTTATGTGACGAGTGGCAAGGGGTGTACTTCCTAGGCAGTTGATTTGATTTGGAAGCATGTTGATATATTACCATAATGTATGTGGTGTCATAGCTACCCAAAGAATGTAGCACATGTATTTTCTCATTGCAGTTTTGCCAGGGAAATATGGAAGAATACAGGTCTATATAATCTGGTATTTACTGTGGAGATAGAGACTGGCATGGCGACTTTTCGAAGAGTTCTTAGTACAGTACTAAAACTCAATGTACAATGTTGAGCTTAATATGTTGGGGTTTATGGGGTTGAAGAAACAATTGGGTGTGGGATAGAGTTAGTATGTCGGGCTTTGGAGTAAAACATATGGCGATGAACTTGATGGCTGAATGGACTCGAGCTCGGGTAAAGGAAGAACAGCACTCAGAAAAGCCTGCAGTTCGGAATCAGACCTGGTGTAAGCCACTAAAGAATTGGGTAAAGGTTAATATTGATGATGCTTGTCATCTTGATCGTGACTATGTAGCGGTTGGTTGTGTGGTGAGAGATGAATGTGGTCTGTTTTTGAGAGCTCGGAGTAATGTCATCATGGGTGCAAGAATTTTAAAAGAGGCGGAGGCGTTAAGCATGAGGGAGGCATTGTCATAAATAAAGGAATTGAGGACTAGTAAGTGTGTGTTTGAATCGAACTCCAATTACTGATAGATGTTTTCATGCACCAAAAGGGAGGTCTCTGTTTGATACAATCATTGAAGATTGTAGTGAGTTTGTTAAACACTATGATGAAGTATTATTTGCGTTTGTAACTAGATATGCGAATATAGTAGCTCATGAGATTGCTAGGGCGGCTTATTTTAGTTCAGGTCTAAGGGAGTGGTATGATACTGCTCCTGAATTTATTATGTGTAATATTTTAACAAATGGTTTTTAATATAAGCAAGTACGTTTGCCAAATCCTATATGGCATGACGCTCTTGGATGCCTTTTTATTGGAGTCACAAAGGTACCCAAAGGGTGCCAAGAGAAGTTGGCACCCTCTTGGCACCTCCTCTAAATGGAAAATTCTCAATAGTTGAACTAAAAATATATATTATCCATACCAATTATATTACATCTAGCTTTTATATTATTTACTTGGTGATCATCTAGGCACCTCACATAGGGTGCCAACTATTGTACTTGAAAAATGCTAAAAAATGATATAAATGAAGGAAAAAATAAAAAATTATTATTTATAATGTGTTGGACATGCTTGGCACCTCAAATAATGCATCTATCGGAGATACTCTAAGCATAAAAATGGAGTTCAAATAAGTTCAGAGCAGCTTTCCTGATCAGAATGCATTTTAGTGCAGGTTCCTAAAACTTGGCAACTAAAATAAGATAGGGCTTTAAAACTAATCAAATTAAACCTTAATTTTGATAGTAACAAAGGAGGAGCAATAAAGAGAGGAGACTGTTAATGATTTTAAGAATCATTAAAAGTCTATTGGTATAAAAAGATTCATCTTCCTCGTCAATTTCAAGCGAGTTAATTTAAGAATCTCTTGAAGATGACTAAGTTATAAAAAAAACTTATAACTTGTGGGTTTGAGATATGAGTTTGAGAATTAAAAATTTTGAACCAAATATGAGGTATGAGAACCCATATTTGAACCAAATTTGAACTGGGTTTTTATCCAGACTTTTATTTATTTATTTCTACAAGTAGCTTTTTTATTTATATATATTAAATATTAGTTTATATTTTTTGGCTCGATCTATGAGTTGTTTAGATACCGAATGAAAAAATCGAATTATGAGAGAGAGTAATTCACATACTTAAACAAATGATATTATTTAATATTATATTCAACGATTCTCATTCTTTAATGTATCTATACTACATTATAATAGACGAAATATTGCAAGTTTGGTCGTCGGTACATTTTTTTTGGTACATGCTGATTTTACCTAATTACCTTTACTTACTTATATATTTTAATAAAAATAATTGTCGTAAAATTATATTTAGATTTTTGTACCTATAAACCCTTACATGATATACAAAATTTATAAGACAATTTCGAAAACTTTGAAATCAAATTTGATTAGTTAAAAACCCTCATCAAAATTTAACTATTTTTGTTTAAAATAAGGCATTTCTTCCGAAACGTGTTTCGATGAATTTATATATTTAAAAATGATTAAAATACATTTTTAAGACCTAAAAATAGCCTCCTAACCTATTTTTTTCTAAACTCATTTGAGTGAATTCATATATGTAAAAATATTATTCTAACATATCTTATGATCGATTATAATTGGTCGCATTAGGAACAACTTTTATTTGTTTTAAATATTGTTTTAAATAAAATATACAAAGATAATTTAATTTTAACAGATCTCAAAGAAAGTTATGTATCAATAAAAAATTTAAATAATAACATATAATAATAGTAGAATAATAAAATTTAAAAACAATTTATACATCGCACGGGACCTAAACTAGTGTAAATCTAGTATCAGGACATTCTGTTTTTTTTAATTAAAATTTTGAATTTGGTGTATAATCACATTTAGTAATAATTTTTTAAAATCTAAATGTAAGGATATAAAGATTTTGTCTGTATTTGCTTGTATAATTTAATTTTAAATGACAAAATATTATTTTTATGGCTATTATTTTCTTTCATATTTTTAACAATGTAGATTGAATATACATTTTCTTTAAATAACTGATCTAAATTGTATAATTATTAAAAAAATTACACATATACTTATTTTTTGTGTAAGAATTATATTCATAGGGTTACATTTTAAATTTAATAAACAAATAAAATAATTTATGCTCACTGAACAATTTTTATATATTACAATTTTTAAGAACTTTTTCTTTTGCATATTTATTTTATTTTAACATTTTGTTATTAAATTTATAGATGAAAATTGTTACTCCGTAGAGATGAAAGTGGTTGCCAGAGATTTAGATCAGACAGACCAACTGATATCATAAATAAATTTTAAATATAGAAAGCAGAAAGAATGTAAACTCCTGATGTCAGAAAACCTTTTACAAAATGTAACGCTTGAATTTGATCTCACTTCCTGTCCCGACGCGTGATGATAACAAACACTTACCTAGTGTTATTTTGTTTTTAATTTTTATGAGCTAATAATCATCTGTATGCAATAAAGTTTGTTTATTCAACTTTCATATAATAAATGAGATTGTATAATTTGGTTTAATTTTCTTGTAAAAGTAACTCATAAGAAGTATCAAAATGATATTGTTTTAAGAAAAAGAAACCACCAAAACAAACAACTTGAATGCAAGTTGTGGGTTAAGTATGTGTAACTAAATTTAACATTAATTTTATACTAAAAAAAATTAAAATGCCAAATGTTTGTTCAAAAAAATTAATATTATTTAGTATTTGTTTAAATAATATTTTTATCAAAGTATGACGATTATTTTTATAATCTTATTAAAGTGGTTAAAATTAAATAAAGTATGAGTATAATATTCACGTCATATTTGCATAGTGTATTATTTTGCAATTTTGTAAAAAAATAGATTATTTGATAATTCTTTTTTATGATAATTTGTATAATTAAAATCACAAGAATGTAAGAGACAAATTACATTAACTGATAAAAATGATTAAATGGAGCATAAATTTTGAAATTTTAAATTAGTTTTGAACTCAAATTTTGCTGTTATTTTAATTTCATCATTATGTATGGAGATTTTAAAATAAATGACTTATTACTTAAAATGAATTAATAATATATAAGTGATAAATGAATAAATATTTTATCTCAAACATGCCCTATATATGTTATAAGTTTATCCTTAGGTGGGTTAAAAAGTTTGATTACATGTTAAAATATGATATATTAAATATCTACTTACTTTAAAGCATTTCCAACTTATCACATCATTTTGTAATTTTTCTACACTAAAATGATATAAAAGTTACATTATTTTCAAATTTAACTCCAACCACTTACATTTAATTTTAGGCTGAAGGAATCTTTTGTATAGTATATTGATTATTTATTAATAAATATAAATGTAAAGTAGAAAATAATAAAATTTGTGAGATAAGAAGTACTGTCGGTCCTTTTCATTTTTATATCATTTTCTTTGGATGTCCTTTTAAATTGATCGGTCCCACCACTTAACTACTTTTGTTACCTTTTTCCTATCAAATTATATTTTTTTAATCTCCGCACCAAACACTTTACCCCTTTTTGTTTCTTTTTCCTATCAAAAAAGTATTAATTAATACTTTTTATTAATCTATGCACCTGATGTATACATTTCAATGGACGTAGGAGTAACGAAATTTATTTTTGGTAAGTATTACCCCTCCGTTCCAATTCTCTTGCTTTTTGGATCAAATTGATCAAATTTTGATTAATATATATGTATCATTTTTTTATAATCTACAAAATTCGAAAAGTGCATAATAAATTTTGTGGAATAAACTTTCTAATGATATAATTTTTTTCTATTTTTATTTATATTATATGCATGATACTTGTTCAAAATTTGGCCAATTTGATTAATGAAAGTTAAAGAAGACAAAAGATTTAGAGTAAAACAAGATAATAAATTTTTGGGTGAGACGTTGTTTACTTAAATACTTTTATTCAAAACTTAATACATATCATTTTGAAAAATTTTATATCCGATTATAATTATATTTCAAAAAGTTTGGTGACATATAACTTTGGCTTGGTACCAAAATCGTGTAAACTTTATAAATAAGTTAGAAGGGAATTTTAAAAAAAATAATAAAAAAAATACAAAGTTAAAGTTGGATCATAAATGCCGTAATAATTTATACGCATAAATATAAATTTGAAGTTAGACGAAGATAGTGTAACTTTACTAATGGATAGGAATATAGTGTGTTGATTTAAATAATGTTTGTGTAGAAAAGATGAGAAGGAACGTAAGTTCACGTGCGAGGAGTGAGATTAGAAGAGCTGAAGAGGCCATACCGGGGAGCAAATATTATATTCAATACACTGGGCTTCTCTCTGTTTTAAGCACCTGTTACTCAGCAACAGCCAAAATTGCATTAATACTTGCACCTCCTCATACATCTCTACATACACTAATGTTTGTATAAACATTGACATCTTTGGGATAGAGTTCATCACTAAGTTTCATTACTCCCCTCTAGATCCTTCTTTTACAACCCAAGTTCACCAACTCTTAAATCTAGCTTGTACAACTCTTATCTTTTCTTTCAAAGTCATCAAGTGAACAGTCTTTTCAAGGTACCTTTAAAACCCCAGTTTGTATATTAAATTTTATGTTACATGGTTGTTGTTATGTTTTATATTGTTATATAATTAGTTTGTATGTGAAAAATGAATTCATTTATGATTAGTTTGATCTTGTTTAGTTGATTTATATGTTTTTTTTGGTGTGGTGCACTCTTTTTTTTTTTTACTGTTTTATGTAGGAGGTGTCTGATTAATTGTGGTTTGTGATACCTTTCTTGATTGAGCTATTTTTGTTATTGATATGGAAGATGTGTTTGTGTGATTGCAGGGTGTTTTGGACAAGGAAGAGAGTTTCAGGACTAAAAGGTGGTGGTGGTGGTGGTGAATGTGAAAGGTTTTGAGTTATTTCTTGTGAGGTTGATTGTTTTAAGGAGTAGGCATGGGTAATTGCTGTAAATCGTTTGCTAGAGAGGAGAGTCGCGAAGAAAATCAGATGGAAAGTGCACAAATGCATAGTGAAGGTAATTCGATGGAAACTTTTCTAGTGCATAATGAAGGTAATCAGAATGAGAGGACATCAGGTAATGGTGATACGCAAGCAATCAGTACTGCTGTTCCTACGAAGGCTAGGAATATTGTTGAGAATGAAAGGGAACAGGCTCAGGATAATTCCCGCGGGGACCTATCGAGCTTCGTAGGTATTGGACATCCTGGCTTCGTAGGTATTGATGGTGAGCTGGTTGCAGCAGGGTGGCCTTCATGGATGCTTAAAGACGCTCGTGAAGCTTTTGTGGGTTGGCTACCACGAAAAGAGGATTCTTTTCGGAAATTAGAGAAGGTATACTTCTATTCCTTATATATGAATGATCATGTATTGTGCACAAATTTGTGTTTAAATGATGTATCTTAATTCTTGAGCAACTGTGATATATATCTCGGCTGAGCGACTTTATTTCTCTTTTGTAGATTGGTGAAGGCGCATATAGCATAGTTTATCGTGCTTATGATCTTGAACAAAACAAGATTGTTGCTTTAAAGAAGATCAAGTTCAAAAATATAGATCCTCAAACTGTACGCTTTACGGCTAGGGAGGTTGCCATTTTACGCAGGCTACACCACCCCAACATTATAAAGTTGGAAGGTCTAGTAGCAAGGGAGAATTCATGCAATTTCTTCCTGATTTTGGAGTACATAGAATACGATCTTCAACACCTTGCTTCTCACCCTGTTCTCAAATTCTCAGAAGCTCAGGTACTCTTGCAAAGTTTGTGCATTAGACTGTGGCAGATTTGTGTGATAAACTATGCATGCATTATACTTGTGTATCTGTGGGCAGTGTTGTTCAGCAATACAGTGTATACATACCTCAATCTTCATTTCTTATATTGTACCCTCTTATCCAATCTCCAAGGTGGTGGCTTAAAACAATTAAATGATACCAATATGAAGGCATGTGTTTGGTGACACACCCAGATATAGTTTATACTTTATCCCATGATTGATTCTTGATAGCATTTTACACTTTATATGCAAAATGATATTTCAAGGAAAAAGTCATATTTCAAATTTTCATATTTATATGTATAATAAAACTCAAGCTTTTGCAGATCAAGTCGTACATGAAGCAACTATTTTGCGGACTTGACTACTGTCACCGCCAGGGTATCCTGCACCGGGACATTAAAGTTTCAAACCTGTTGCTTGATACCAAAGGAAATTTAAAAATAACAGACTTTGGTTTGTCCAACTTTAATGATCCGCAGCAAGGTCGCCCGCTAACAAATAAAGTTGTCACTCTTTGGTACCGACCACCTGAGCTCTTGCTTGGTGCCACTTGCTATGATGCTGCTGTAGATTTGTGGAGTGCTGGTTGCATTCTCGTCGAGTTATATATAGGACGACCTCTTTTCAGTGGAAAAACTGAGGTATATGGTTTGATAGTGTTTTGTTACAGACAAGTATACATGTATTCAATATGATAAAGATAAATAGCTGAAACATCCGTGCTCTTATGAATTATAGCTGATTACTTAAAAATAATTAAGTCTACAATAATAGCACCTTAACATTTGCAATGTCAGCTGTTTATAGTAATTTTCTTGTGCGGCTAAAAGTACAGTGAATTTGTTTACCTATGTGGCCGAGGAAAAGGGAAAAAATAGAAATATTAATTTTATTTCCATGTATTGGACTCCTCTTACATTTCTATGAAAGGTTGTTGTCATTCTTAAGTGTAAGGCTCATTAGTCATATTTGCTGAATGTAGCTTAACCATTTACCATTACACTGGTGTGACTTGCATTTTAATTTTCAAATTTTGTGATAATGCTTGGTACTATAACTTCTGGGGGTTGGGAGTCCACTTTTGGAATATAAGTTATAACAATATAGTTCTTGGATGAGAAACTTATCCCTTCTCTTCTTTTTATTTATCTCTTTGGAGTTTGTTCAGGGTATGTCTGCCATTGCGCAGGTTAATAAATAAAATAGTAAATTATTTTGTTTCGGGCCAGGGCAAAGCAACATATGGGCCGGGTACGCATTGCGCGCTGGCCAAAACTAATTTCTACCTTTTCCTGTCGTGGCTTGCCAATAATTCCCCTGTAAAACATGTCTGCATGCCACGCCAACATCCCCTAATTCATAAGTACATTATTGCTATTAATTCACTAATTTTGCTAGTACAACTAAATGATGAAGTTGGTATCTTTTTGTTTATTAGATGGACCAGTTGGACAGAATATTCACGCTTTGTGGCTTGCCTTCAGAGGACTACTGGAGCAAATTGAAGTTGCCTCCTCCAGCCATCAATCCTCAAAAACCTTATCAAAGATGTTTTGCAGAAACTTTTAAAAACTTTCCTGCACCTGCATCAGCACTGATTGAGACCCTTCTTTCCATAGACCCTTCAGCTCGACAGTCTGCAATCCATGCTTTAAATAGTGAGGTACGAAGTAGTTTTGCAAAGTTATAATCCAATCCTTATAATTCTTGTTGTTCATTCAAGGGCCTTCAGATATATGCAAACATCTCTCTAACATGGTGTCCTTTCCTAAAGTATTTTCTCGTGCGATTGACCAACTATGTATTTTCAAAGTAGTGACTTGCTACTTTAGATAGTCTCAATCATCTTTAGATTAGACATGTTTCTGCTGCTACCTTTTTTTTTTAAATTTGTGTGTACTACTATTTTTTTGTGGTCTCCACTGAAGAAGGGGTGGATTGAACGCATAAATTTATTAATCGAGCATTGCTAGGAATGTGATTATAGCATTGTTTTGAAGTGGAGGGATATGACAGTCAGGGTTGTGAATTTGCAGAAATTGGTTTCGGGGTGGGGGAATAACTTTAGAGGCGGGCACATTGTAATATATTTACAAGAATCCTTTGGTTTTTTCTTGTTGAGCTACCTACTGATATACATCTTGGTTTTCATTGCAGTATTTTTTGTCAGAACCGCTCCCTTGTCAACCTAAAGAGTGTGGAATTAGCCACCAAACGAAGAGCTTCGTGCCATAGTTCCAGATGAGGAAGCTAGAAGGTTCATGATGTTAAATAATATATCTTCATATGTGTATCACATCCTTAACTTTCCTCAAGAAATAAATGTTTCTACAGCTGTTGTGGCCATTTAAGTTTTGTTCTGTCATTAGGCGCGAGCTGTTATGTCTAATGTACAATACTCTCTCAGAACTTGCAGGCAAGCAGCTGGGGCCTGGGGAACCATTTCAGAACTTGGTCTAAGTGCAGAAAAATACCTCTCAGTTACATGTTTTGTTCTGGTTCTATCTGTACAAAGTTGTTTCGTTAAAAATTTCATGAAGTCGTCAACTAGCGAGTCCATATCCATGTAAATTGTAACAAGGATATCTTCCTTTGTAACATGAGCAGTTCATATAATCAGCAACCGCAGTACTGCGTGTATTAATGTACTCCTGTTGTCGATCTATTGAACAAGAAACGAACGAAGGATTATCATCTAAATCTTATATAGACTTTTAATTAATGTCAGACTTAAATATCTTTTATCTTTATTCTGTTATTATATCTATAAGAGCCAGTGACGGAGTCAGGAATTTTTTTTAAGGGGGTCCACATTACATATACCAAAAATATCACACCTCTAATTTCATACTAGTATCATCATATAATATCACAATCAGTAAATGATAAAAAAAAAAAAAAATTGTACCTTATTCAATGCGTAACCTTGGCAAATCAGTTCGTCGAGTCTTCATATTTTGGAAATGCTGCAGAATGACTTCATTATCAATAGGTGTGAAGAGTTCCTTTTCAATATAGCATACCAGATAATCTGTGAGAAACTCATCACCCATTTTGTTGCGGAAATTCGACTTGATTATATTCATAGCAGAAAACGTTCGTTCTACTGTAGTAATTGCAACCGGCAAAACTAAAATTAACTCAATTAAAAGATATACTAGTGGAAACATTATGTGATAACCCATTTCAACCATCTTTTTTGCAAGATCCCCGATATTGTGCAACTTAGAAAATGTGTCATTCATCCTCATTTCAGAAATCCACGTCTTTAATTCCTCTTTAAGCTCCATTATATGGGATGATGAAAATTCCAGTGGGTACAATTCTGCTAAGCGAACTACTTTAGAAAGACTAAAGTTTGAGAATGAACCTTTAGGATCAAGACATGCTATACACATTAGCAATTCTGTACTTGATTCTGAGAAGCGATTCTCCATCTCTTGCCCAGTACGATCAACTACCTGACAAAAAATTCCAACTCTAAAATGATGATAATATGTTGTAGAGTGTTTGGAACGAATGCGACCTGACACATTTTCTTCCATATCAGGAATGACAATATTGTGTGCTGAGCAAAAACAGAAACTTCTTCAAGTAGTTCATCCCACCCGTTATCTCTTAAATCTTGTAGTTGTCTTTTAACATTTGTAACCAAATTCATAGCTCCAATAATATTCTGATCTTTCTGTTGCAAGAACTGTGACAAACCATTTGTTATGCCCAATACTACTTTCATCAAATGTGCAATAAAAACAAACTCATATTTTTCCATTTTATCAAGCAGGCCAAATACCTTTCCACTACTCTTCCTCTCACTCCCATCTTTATATATATTTGTAAGAACTTTAGTAACTGAAGACCACATAGAGAGAAGACGAATTATGGTTTTATAGTGCGATCCCCAGCGAGCATCACCTGGCCGAGTTAAACTAGTCTCCTGATTCAACCCTCTACCAGTAGTAACATGGCCAGTCTCTAGCTGCTCAACCATAACTTCATGTTGTTTTTGTCGAAGTTCATCTTTTCTTTTACAAGAAGCACTAACTACATTAGTAACCAAAGACATGTAATCAAAAAAGTCACTTACAAATTGATTTCCTCCTGCTACAGCCACGACAACTAATTGGAGTTGATGGGCAAAGCAATGCACGTACCTAGCATATGGATTCTCATTTAAAATCAAAGTCTTTAGTCCATTAAGCTCTCCCCTCATGTTTGAAGCTCCGTCGTACCCTTGACCCCTAACTTTTGACATTGACAATCCATGTTTAGAAAAGTAATCATCAATGGCACTTTTTAAAGAAACTGCAGTAGTATCTTTGACATGAACAACTTCAACAAATCGCTCTAAAACTTCCCCACGATTATTTGTGTACCTTATAACAACAGTCATTTGCTCTTTAATCGAGTTATCACGTGTCTCGTCAAGTAATAAAGCAAAGTACTTGTCTCCAATATCAGAAATGATAGCTTTCATTGTCTCAGATGCACAAGCACTAATCAATTGTTTTTGAATATCAGGAGATGTAAGTTGATGATTACCAGATGCATTTTCTTTAACGACATTTCTAACATCAACGTTACGCAAGCTATACCAGGTGAGTATTTCAAGAAAATTACCCATTCGTATTGACATTGAAGATTCGTCGTTTCCACGAAAAGCCAATTCTAATCCAAGAAGCAATCTGGCAACATCCAAACTTGTTGTTAAGTGCATACGGTGAGCAGCCCTTATTACCTCATTTCCCATTGTCAACTTTCTCGTCATACTTTGCCTCTGATCTTTGAAACCAAGATATAATGTGTTAGCATTGTTGTGTATACTTCCTTGATTTCCTACATGATCCCTGAATTTTTCTGTTGCCTTCTTCCAATTTCGAAGCCCATTTTTCGTAAATGCCTGATCTCCAGCTCTCTTTTCTCCGAAAAGATAACACCAAAAACAAAAGGCTGCCTATTCGGAAATACTATATTCTAACCATTCTCATTTGTTGAACCAATCAACCTGAAAACACCTCATTCTATCACCACATTGGCTTCGAGGAAAAATAATAGAAGTTGGTTTGCAAGGTCCCATTTGCACATATTTTCTCCTTATATTATCTCTTATTCTCGGCTCATAATCACTGATGGATTTGCGCAAAGCTGGATCACTAACAACATCATCAGGTGCCACATTACTATCAATTCTGGATCTCTTTTCACTTGATTCAACTGTAATTCGAGCATAATATCTATCCATTAGCAAATCAACAAATCAAAACCTCAACAACTTAAATAAATTTTTTTGCCCCAACTGCAATAACAAGAAATTATACAAATTAGTGTCCTCCTTCAAATTGAACGTGATAAATTAAAGGGTGTTGAATGTTGTAACTACTAACATAGTGATCAAAGAAATGAATATTTATAAATTACCTATGTTAAATGTCTTATAACTAAAAAATATTTCAAGTTAAATAAAAATTAATACGTAAAATATGTATTAAATTTATTTTTATATTTATTAAATAAAATTAACTTTTCCTGAAAAAATACAGACATAATTTATTTGGATAATTATAAAAATTAAAAAAAAAATATATATATATATATATATATATATATATATATAAGTATATATATAACTGTTTATAAATTTTGAGGTAATATAACCTTGGGGGCTTAGATGACCGCCTAACTCGCCAAATGGTTGTGTCGACCCTATTCCTACCAACCATTTCTCACCACCTTTTTCATTTCCTACCAACTATAAACTACCACATTAATCAGGTGGCTCGAATACAATAGAAAATAGCTTGAATGCGGTAGGAAATAGCAGAATGCGGTAGGAAATGCTGGATATTTTTTTAACAAAATTTATTTCATTAATATCAATATAAAACAAATTGCACAATAAAATTAATATCTAAATCATAAGCATACAACAATAGCCAAAATTAAAAATTCATCATAAACCCCAATCTGACCTTATCACCATTATAAAAAAAGTTAAATTTACATCTCTATAGTAATTGTTCAAAATTAGATATATTAATTCATTACAACAATATAGATGGTTCAAAAGTTCAGACTAATCATCTTGAAGTTCTCATCATCGTTGAATCCTTCGGCTCCACTTTTTGTAATTTTGTCATTTTCGTCATTGTTTTCATTTTCTTGGCCTCAAGTGACTAAAATCTATATAAGAAGACTAAATAAATGTTATTTAGTAGCTATTAACACACATGAACAATTAATGCATGCAGTAAAAAACAAAGGACTAATTGCATACAAATATATAAATCATTCAAGACTAAAAATATGTTAAGGAACATTGAAATGCATACATATATAAGAAATATAAAATTCATAGATGGTTAAAATGAATAAGATGAAGATATTTACCAAAAATGAAGAAGAATATGAAGAAATTGTGAAATGAAATTTTGGTAGAGTAGATGAAAATTTGGTAGAGTAGATGAAATTTCAGTGTGTGGCATTTTCCTAACACATTTGAGCATATTTACTACCAAATCTGGTAGGATATACCCCAATAGGAAAAGGACAAACAAAATTATTGGGCATTTCCTACCAATACCGGTAGGATCGAATAGAAAATTCTCTTTTTAGATTTATTATCGAAACGTAATAGTTTAATTTCAAAAAATTCAATATTTCACTTACATATATAAAATCAATATATATAATCATTCGTACGTTTGGATTATTGAAAAATAATATGAAAAAAAAAAATCAAAATGTTAACCCTAAACAACCCCTTAACTATGATTGTAAAACCTAACTCAAACTTCGTAAATATTTTTACTTATTTATAATTCTTTTCTTGTATTCTTTAATATTTCATTCAACGGTTATTTAACCTAAAACTATAACAATTGTTATTTACTATAACAAATCGACAAACCAACCAAATATACATTAATTGCTTCTAATTGTATAATATAATATTTAAAAATTTATTAAATATATTATATATTTATAAATTTTATATAAAAAATCGTATTTTTATCCGAATTTTTCAAAATGCCCGGGATTTTATCCGGACCGAACCGAGCTTTTATCCGCGCATTTATCCTGACTTTTTTAAATCAAGACTTTTATTCAGATTTTTCGATTTTTGGGTCAGGCCATATTTTTTAAAAAAAAATGCCCGTTTAAGGTCGGGCCGAACCATGTCGGACTTTTTTTCGGATCAAGCTTTTCAACTTCTTCCAGATAAGATTGGATTTCGACTCTGGCTCACCGCGAGAATATCTTAGAACAGATACTTAATTGTAAGGTCCTGGGTTCGAATCTGGCTCACCGCGAGAATATCTTAAAACAGATACTCAATTGTAAGGCTATAAGGCATATTAGTCAAAAAAAAATATTTATTTGTGTGAAAATATTTTAATTAGTCAATATATCTAGAATCAAATATTCATAAAATAAGATACATAGTCAAAATCTATTTCCATTTTTTCCTTTTTTTTGTAAAGAATCTGTTGAGGGATATTAACTAGGATTTTGTATATTTACTTATCTATACTATATTATAATAGACGAAACATTAAAAGTTTGGTCGGTACCTGTTTTTTGGTACAAAGTGATTTTACCTAATTACCCTTACTAATATATTTTTATAAAAGGTAATATTCATA
>PHNY01264832.1:0-16960 GCA_003724115.2 Anethum foeniculum
TTTTTTATATTCATAAATTTTAAAAAAATCAATCATCATGTTTTTGATAGGTACATAATTTTTATTTTTTATTTTTTTAAGTATCCGAATTAAACCCGAACCCGACCCGATACCCGAAAAAACCGACGGATCGGATTTGGATCTTCGTTTTAAATATCCGGACCCGGACCCGATCCGAACCGAAATATAATGGATCGGGTCTGGATCTCAAGAAACCTGACACGACCCGACTCGTTGCCATCCCTACATAAGTACATTAAGAAAATCTACTTGAACATTGTCCATATTTCAAAAAGAATCAGCTACTAAATATGTATTTTTTGTCAAGAAATCAGCAATTATGTTTGCAGACCGTTTAACAAAATTTAATACTACTTGTCAATTATCAATCAGCTGCTTACATTCATCCACTATGCGGCCAAAATAAGAAAGCATGAGTGTAGATCCTCTGACTGCTTGAATTACTGTTTGATTCCAGTTCTACCTTGCTACACCCTTTATCATTTATTGAACTTAATGCCTCACGAACGCCCACTGCTTCTGCTGTTTCAGGTGTTATACTCCCTTGAATGCACCTGGATCTCGTTTCTACTAGATTACCTTGACAATCTCTTGCAACAAAAGCATAACTATAATGATTAGATGAGTTGAATATTGGGCATTAACATTTACCTTAATCGTATTAACATTTGGACTCCTCCATTACTCAGTACCATCTGCTGTAGTCATATACCCAAGATAGTGACCGAAACTTCTATCCTGAGTGCATCTCCATTGATTAAGGGCCGTTTTTGCTAACTCCACTACATCTGTTCTTTTCTGATGCCATACTAATTCATTTCTACATCTCCAGATTGCCTAAGCTAACATCCCCACCAACATAATCTCATCTGTCTGCCTTTGTTCAAGTACATGCGCAAGCCAATCTGCAAAGTGTACCTAATCTATCACCATAGTATGGAGACCAATTTTAATTCAGCATTCTACAGCAAATGAACATGTTACCAGTATGTGCATAGTTAGACTCAGGACTGGCATTACATATTGGACACATTTCGCTCATTGCCATATGTTTTTCCCGTAGTTGCACCTTGGTAGGTGGACAATACGAGGATGCCCTCCACAAGAAATTAGACAACATCTTTATGACATGGTTAGCCTCAACTAAATTTTCCCTGCAAAAGATATAGCTGTCATTTGCAAAAAATATATGGGACACTCTAGGAGCTCCTCTGGCCACCTGCATACCTTTAATTAACTGCTGAGTCTCATACTTCCTAACAAGAGCTGACAAACCCTCCATACATTCCAGAAACAAATAGGAGGAGAGAGGATCTCCTTGTCGAATACCTCTATCTGGGATTATATAACCGAACTCTCTTCCAGCATGAGTAATTCGAAAATGAGCAGAAGTTACACACACCATGAATAAGTTCACTAATTTAGTGACAAATCCCATTTTTGTCAGCATAGCCCGTAAAAAATCCCATTCCATACGGTCATACGCCTTGCTCATGTCTAGCTTCAAGGGCATCCATCCATTTTTACCCCTGATCTTTCCCTTCATATAATGCATGATTTAATAAGAAATCATGATGTTATCCGTAATTAAACGTCCCAGGATAAAAGCGCTTTGTGTATCAGAGATAACTCTATTAATCGCCCCCTTCAATCTATTAGCCAGAACCTTGGATATTACTTTGTATAGCACATTATAAAGAGAAATTGGACGCAAGTCAGTCATAGTTTCCGGACACTTTTTCTTTGGTATAAGAATTATTTTGGCATCTGGTAACTGATCATCAAGCAAACCTGTCACAAAAAATCTCTGAACCACTTGAACAATATCTCCCCCAACTATACTCCAGAATTTTTGGTAAAACCCCAGACTTATGCCATCAGGCCCTGCTGCTTTGTCCGGGTGCATATGGAAAAGTGCTTTTTTTACTTCATTCTCCTCCACCGGTCTCAGCATAGCTTCATTTTGTTAAAAAAAATTGATGGAGATATACACTCTACCACCTCAATCCAAAAAGTATTTGAAGCACCAAACAGATTTTCAAAATACCTGATCATTTTATCATGCAAACCCGTGTTCCAATCTACCACATTATCGTTTTCATCCCTCAGATATCTAATGTGATTTGCTTTTCTCCTCGTTTTCGTTGCTGCATGAAAGTATTTGCTATTTTGGTCCCCTTCTCTCAACAAAGTTGCTTGCATCTTTGTTTCCAAAACAATTCTTGTTGAATTAGAGTCTGGTGCAGCTGTTTACTTTCCTCCTGATGAAGTTTTATTGAAGCAGCATTCCTACGACCCTTAGTCAAACGAATGATCTTTTCACTTTGTCTGATTCTTCGTTTAAAGTTCCCAGTGATTTCGTTGCCCCAACTGGCCAAGTTTGCTGCACAATAAGATAACTTCGTTTGTATGGGCTGCTTCTTTTTAACCTCCCAAACGTCCTCTACTAACTTTTTGCACATCGGCTCACGAAGTCATGCGTTCTCGAATCTGAACCTCATGCTCTGCAACACCTGAATATTTGCACTTGGATCTAATAAGAGAGGACAGTGGTCTAAGGTAGTAACTTCAAGATTTAACAACTTGGCCTCTTTGAAAATAATTAGACCAACTTAATGATACAAGAGCCCTGTCGAGTCTAATCTTCACCCACTTATCCGTGTCCTGATGCCTCTCCCATGTATACTAGTACCCCGTCATTGCCATATCTATCAATCCACAATCCTCCACCACTTCCTGAAAGCCCTGAACTAGCCACCTAGGATATGGTTTACCACCCCTTTTATCTTCAATGTGCAGAATATTGTTCATATCCCCAATGAGGCACCAAAGAAGATTAGACTGGGCATGCAATTGTTGAATTAAATCCCACATATTGCTTCTCCTAGACCTATCTGGCTCCCCATATAAACCAATTAGCCGAAAATTGGTCCACCCCTACACTCTTATCTCCATATTAATGTAATTCTTGCTGAAAGTTTTAAGAGCAGCTTCCTCCTTATTTCTCCAAATAAAAGCGAGGCCTCCCCTATGACCTTGAGCTTCCACCACAATTAGACCATCAAAACCTAAATATTTTTGGATTTTTCCTATTTTATCTTTTTTGCATAAAGTTTCAGATAGAAAAATAAAATTTGGACGTTTCTGGAGCAAAATCTTCTTAAGGAATTGGTCGGCCCACGGAGTCCCGATCCCGCGACAATTCCAACTTAATATACTCATAATGCTCGCCGGGCCCAATTTTGGGAACCCGCCCCAAACTCATTTTTTGAAATTACAAGCCCATCTTGATCCATATTTTCTATTATTCATTCTTCTGTATCTGTGGCTACTTCCATATTAAAGCTCAGTACTATATCCTGGCCCAATCCGTTATCAATTCTGCGCTTTTTTGACTCCAAAGTTTTAATGACACTATTTGGTTTACTTGCACCAATTATCCCTTCTTTTTCGGTATTATTATTTGAAATCCCATTATCCACATTCCCTCCAAATTTCAGCATATCTTTTACTGGATGGATTTTGCTAATCACATTAACCTCCTTTCTAACTGCAATAACTTTCATGGCCCGATATCCTGTATTCATGCTTGATTAACTACTTCAACTTTTCACATTTCCGTCCATCCCTGTCTGAGGACCATCTGCTCCGGTACGCAACCACCAAGCTCCGATAGGCTTAACATGTCTCCTAAGTGTAGCTCGCATCCATATTTCGTATGGTTTAACAATTTCACTCTCAGGTTTTTCAAAAATAGTGCTACAGAACTTGTCCGAGTGTCCTAAAAATCCACATATAAAGCAAAACGTCGGCACATTCTCGTATTTGAAGTTAATCTATAACTAATCATCCCCAGATTTTTTGATCCTCATACGACGCTTCAATGACTTTCTCAAGTCGATCCTAACTCGGACTCCCAGATATTCCTTCCATACTCCATCAAAATTCTTAGGACATGAATCAACAAAGCTTCTTATATAATTCCCAACTTCTTTTATTACTTTCTCTGTCATGAAGCCCACTCGTAAATCATGAATTTGTACCCACAAATCTAAACAGTTTGGATCAACACACCTTGGATTATCTCTATCTTTCATCATTCCTATTAATAGAGCTTTTCTGTTGAAAGACCACGGGCTACCCTCCAAAACTCTTTTTATGTCTATTTCATTGTAAAATTGAAAAGAGATAAGTTTGCATCCAACTCTGTAATATAGACTCCTCTTCCAGGTTTCCACGACGCTGCTAGTGTATGCTTCATTGCCTGAATATCAACATTCCTCTTTGATATAAATCTACCCACTATACATAGTTTGGCGTCATAAGCAAATTGAACCTCCTCCCCATTATTCGCAATTGACCGCAATTGACTCCTCCAATGCCAATCCTCCTTCTTCTTCCTCCTCCAGAGTGATGCTATTCATTGCTTGAACCATATCGTTTATTGACTCCTTAATTGTTGCAAACACAAAGATTGATGATTGAAATGAAAATAGGTAAAAAACTGGCTTACAAATCAGATAACAAAAACGAGAGAAAGACTATCTCACCATGTCAATAGACAAGACAAAATAATGTTATTTTAATTGGTGCAGTTTTTTAATTATCAGAATCAATATCAAAATATTTAAGAAAATAATTTAAAGTGTTAATTTACTAGGATGGCGTTCACCATAATTTTTTGCAGAAAAATCATTCAAATCTAAATGTGACACTTGGGTAGTGTTAGAGATAAATTAGCACATTAATGAAATTAGAATATTATTAAAATATATGATTTATTTTCACTGTTAAGAGAAATATATTTGTTAATCAAGTCTTATAATTTATACTACCTCCGTCTCACTCATTTCTTTACAATTTTTTTCTTAACTTCGGCACGCATTTTAAGGCTATTATAAAGTATAGTTCCATAATTTATTTTTAAAATTTTCATTTTTTGAATAAAAGTTCAAACATTATATTTTTATTTAGAAGGAAAAAAATTATAATAATTTAGGGAACTATACTTTATAGAAGTATTAAAATGCGTGTCGAGCCCCCGTCCCCAATATAAAGAATTGAGTGGGACGAATGGAGTATATATTAATTATTATCAATAAGAAAATAAGAACATGAAAGATTTTATCATATTGAAAATTTTATCACAATACCGGAGTCAGGTTAGATTATTTGTCAGGTTAGTATGGAGAATAAAACGAGTGAGAGTGAAAATAATCAAAAAATAAACAATAAAATTATATTGAGAGTTCTGTGTGAAAAAAATCACAAAAGTTTATGGATGTGAGAAAAGAAGGTAAAATATTCATTAAAGGTCGTGGGTATTAGGAAAAAATCCTACAAAAAATTTGTGAGTTAAGGAAAAAAGATATTCAATAAAATTCTTGGACATGAAGAAATCCTATAAAAATTTACAGGATGGGAAGAAGATAGGACGGGAAGAAGATGTTCACCAAAAAAAATTGTGTCTAATAAAAAAAATTGTGATAGTTCGTAGTTTCATATCTATGGAGATAATGACAATGCAGATAACCAACAATGATGAATAAAACAATGAATACGTTAAAATTTAAAGAATTGCAAGTCATTTTCACTGTCCAAGTCCACGTCCAAGTCTCATATTCGGAGTTTTTCATGTTCCACTTAAGGGAGAGTGTCAGAGATAAATTAGTATATTGCTAAAATTAGAATATTTTTAAAGAATATGATCTGTTTTCGTTATTAAAATATATATACTTGTCGATCAAATCTTTTAATCTATATATATTAAATTATTATGAATAAAAAAAATAAGAATATTGAAATTGTATTTAATCACGATTTTGAATAGACAATTTGTATTTTAAATAATTTATTAAAATTTTAAAGTACTTCATTTGAATTTAAAAAAGTTGTTTAAAATTTTGGGATTTAATCAGGATTTTAAAAAATGTTATGAAATTGAGTTGTATTCAATTAATATTTAAAATAATCTTATAAAATCACATGATATTAATAAAATAATAATTTTTTTAGATATTTATATTTTTTGAAATTCAATATATTTGGGTCTAATCCTGGTTTTAAAAAAAGCTTGGATAAAAACCGAATTTTAAAAAATCATGATAAAACTCGGGTATGGAATTTTTTTTGATTTTTTAAGAATTCCAGTTCAACCTTTTTAAAATCCAGACTTCCGAAAATTCAAATAAAAACTTAAGTTTTTTTAGATAAAATCTAAAAATATATAAATTTCAAAAGTATTAATATATGAAAAAAAAGTGTGGATAAAAATACAACTATATTTAATCCGGTTTGAACTCTAAAACTTAAAACGAACATCATATTAAAAAAATATTCGACCCGATTTGACCAAATTTTTAAAAAATCGCACGCGACTCACTTTTTTAAAAAGTAGGACTTCAAAAGTCCGGATAAATCCGTCCCGGGTTTTTCCACTAGGTTTGTCAATGGATCGGATATCCGGTCTGGTCCAATCAGATCTAAGAGCCAATGAAGCGAATATGGATCACCTTAAAAAAAATTTTGATACGGAAAAAATCTGATCCAATATTTATATAGGATATGAATTTAATACGATCCGATCCGTAAATAATTTGATCTGACTTTATTTATATACAAATAAATAAATGTATAATATTAAATAAATATATTATATATGAAATATAAAAAAATTAGTCAGGTCATTTGGTAATTAGGTTTGGACTATATTTACATCACATACAACACAAGTCATACAACACAACCGGAAACTCTTGGCTCACCGTAGACATACCAATTTCCACAAATTTCAAGTTGACACGCACAACACCACTATAATATTTTTATTTTTAAGTTGATCAAGTGTTTCTAGATTATAAGTTTTCATAATTTATTAAAGACTTGTAATATGTGTACCAAACTACCACGTATTTTTATATTTCAAAACTTTGTATTTTAATTTTGTGAATTATTATAATAAGTGACTTAAACAAATTTTCAATGATTGAAGCCTTTTTTTTTTTCCCTAAATATAAATAGAGCGGAGCTTAGATCTAAAAATTCGTGATCCTATGGATGCGGATATGGATTATGTTTGAAAAAATCCGACTATAATCCGATTCGTGTCCGGTAAAATTAAACGGATCAGGATATAGATCAAGGACGATCCGATCCATTGCCAGCCTTATTTCCCACACCCCCAAAGTTTACAATGATATATGATTAAAAAAAAAGTTTAGAGCATCTCCGATAAGGGAAGTCCTTAGCTAAAAAAATCCTAGGTGGCAGATATTATACATAATATGTATAAATTGTGATACTCCAACCATGCAAAACCTTTAGCTAAAATTATTGCCAACCTTCTTATATTGACTAAATTTGTCAAACCTCTCCAGAGTTGTAATAAAGCTGTACATAGAAATTTAACATTATAGACAACCTCATTTGAGCATATCAGCTTAGAGCATCTCCAATCATGAAGAATCCTTATTTAAAAATCATTAATATATACTATAAATAAAAAACTTAGAAATTATGTAAAAAAAATCAAACTCCAATGATATATTCCCGTTATCTAAAAATATAGCAAACCTTTTTATGTTGGCTATATTTGTTGAATCTCTACAGACTGTAGCCACTAATATAGCCAACACCATCGAAGCACAGTGTCTTACGGGTTCAACAAATTTTACGCAATATCCTCTGGATACAATTTAGCCAACTAATTATAGTTAACACCATTAGAGATGCTCTTATAAATTGAGCAAATGTTACATAATCATTATTTTACATAGATGATAAACATTAACTTGGAATCGAATTTGAGTAGTGCTACCTGCATAAAATTTGGTGCACAAAAAGTTTACAAAATGATGTGGCACATGAGTTGTTATATTTTAATTGGATTATTAATGTGAATGCAGGGGACCCATTTCAATCAATATTTGGCACATGTCCATTTTTTGTGAAAAATTTTGTATCAATTTTGTGGACCTAGCATTATTGATCGAATTTATCTTGTCGGACTTATCTGATTTTACACCAGTTAGTCCTGCTAGCATTCGAGGTTAATTACTGCAGCAAATTGGTATAACTAGTGTAATCGTGTAATATCCAATTTTTAGGATTCTCATTTTTTAAGTTCTGTGTAATTGTAAATGATGAGGTCGTTGGACTGATGTGTAGTTAATATCGAACCTTGATGGTCTGAAACTGTTTGTAACAGCGAGAGTTTTAAGTAGTTCTAGACAAAGTATTTCTGTTTACCACAGAGTGTGTATAGATCATTACTTGGCTTTATTTTGTATGTGTGTGTGTTTTTAAAGATTATGCTAAAGATAACTTATTGAACTTTTTTTTTTTTTCTTATTTGTTTTGCTTTGATAACAGATACAGATCTTTGTGAAAAACTCTCACTGGGAAGACCATCACCCTTGAGGTCGAAAGCTCTGACACCATTGACAATGTCAAAGCTAAGATTCAAGACAAGGAAGGAAGGCATTCCTCCGGATCAGCAGAGGCTTATCTTTGCTGGCAAACAGCTCGAGGATGGACGTACCCTTGCTGATTACAATATCCAGAAGGAATCTACCCTCCACTTGGTGCTCCGTCTCAGAGGAGGGATGCAGATCTTTGTCAGGACTTTGACTGGTAAGACCATCACTCTGGAGGTTGAAAGCTCAGACACGATTGATAATGTGAAGGCGAAGATCCAGGACAAGGAAGGGATCCCACCAGATTAGCAGAGGTTGATTTTTGCAGGGAAGCAATTGGAAGATGGAAGGACTTTGGCAGACTACAACATTCAGAAGGAGTCTACACTTCACCTTGTTCTTCGTCTCCGTGGTGGTTTGTTTTAGTGTTTGCAGCCATGCTTAAAATTTCCGGATTTCTGTTTGATTCAGTTGAAGTTTAATATGCTTGTGTTGAGAGATAATGGATCGAAATATCATATTTTCTTAAACATTTTAATGAGGATTGGTAAAATGTGTTTTGTGAATGATAAAGACTATCACTGTATGTTAGTATTACTTTAAAACCTACTAATTCTGCTTTGTAATGTGTTTGTGTTTTCATATTAATTTTATGTTAAAACAATGTGTCAGCTTTGAGTGATGGTACAAATCTTTGGTTAATTTGACTGCTGTCTGTTTGGTGAAGTGCACTGCGTCTGTTGCTGAGTATGTGCATATGTTTGTGGGATGGTGTATGCACATATGTTTGTGGGATGGTATGTAAGTCCTCTTTGTGGGATAATAGATTTAGAAAACTGGATAGTATTGCAACTAAAACATGAGCTATACATGAAGTGGGATTAGGATAGTATTGCGGATAAAAACAGGGGCTATAACCTATAAGCATGAAGATATAGAAACGTATTGTTGTGCTCCAAGGGCTATTTTTTATGAGGCTGAGATCAAGTTTCCTCAAGCCTTTCTTGTTTAATTTGTTTGTTTTTGTCGGGACAAAATTTATCCTGTTGCAGTTAGTCTACTTCTTTGTAGTTTAAAAATACAATTTAAACTCTTTGTCAGATACCTGGGCGGACCTGATATTTATTTCTTAACTGTAATAAGATGGCAGATTAGATGGTCTTTTTGTTATTTATTATAGAAGAAAATATTGAACAAGTGTAGCAGAAGAGGATTCACGTGTTCCTTATCTTGTTGTAATTCTTGCTAGTGAATAAAGCTCTTGTTGTGATTCTTGGCAGTGAATTAAGCTCTACTGGTCTGAATTTCCAAAATCTCTACTGGTCTAAATTTCTAAAATAACCGCGATTCGTTTGATATGTGTTATTTTGATGAAAGGCAATTAAGAATTAGATAATGAGATTTTTTTTTTAGTTTTAGTGTGATATTTGTGGGTACTTGTTTGATTATCGGTGTGTTTAGTTCGGATGATTGAAATAGGCGGTAATGAAATGAAACTTAAATTACAGAATAGGTATATTATTAAATTTTCATCCTTTATTTCATTATGTTCCTAACAAATGAATATAAATAACTATTTTCATTAAATTTTATTCATTACATTTTATCTCCCGATTAAACAGGTTTAGTTGTTCTTCTAGAATTGATTCTGACTAACCAGGTTTTTTTTTTCCCAAAGAGAAAAATGATTTCATTCATGAATCAAATCTTTCATCAATACATCGATTAACTCGGGGTGATCATTCCCCCTCCAACTACGATCAGCTAAAGAATAGGTAGACCTAGCCAAGAAATGGGCTACCTGATTCGCAGACCGTTTAACAAACTTAACAAAGACATGTCTATCTCCTATCTCTGCTACCAAACGCTTACATTCCTCAATTATTCTTCCAAAATACGAGCTGGTAGGGATAGAACTTCTGATCGCTTGCACTACTACAATGCAATCAGTTTCCACCTGAACGTCTCGAGCTTGCTGTTCTTTTATCCAACTAAGCGCTTCCCTCACGCTGATGGCTTCTGCATTCTCAGGCCTGGCATTTCCTCTGCAGCACTTTGATCTAGCTGCTATTAGCTCTCCTCTATAATCTCTGACAGCAAAAGCAAAGCTGTACCTATCCGTTCTGTCGAAGATTGCAGCGTCACAATTAACTTTAATCTTATTCTCACTTGGTGCTATCCATTGCTCATCCCCATCCGCATTGGTCATGTGACCAAGGAAATTATCGAATGATTTATCCTGAGCTGATTGTCATTGATTAAGGACCACTCTTGCCGACACTACCACCTCTTCTGTTTTAGAACTACGCTGGTTCCATACGAGATCGTTCCCACACTTCCAGATAGCCCAGCACAACATGGCTGCCTTTCTCCGTAAAGCTAGCCCTCAGCTATCAAACACTGACACGAACCAATCACCAAAACAATTACTAATTCTTGTGCTACTGATTCCTTCTATCTGACTCCAACAATCCTTTGCAAATGTACATTGCAACAACACATGAACTATCGTCTCTGGCTCTTGTTTGCACATAGGACAGAGCACGTTAATGTTAACGTGCTTCTGATGTAGCTGATATTTTGCAGGCAGACACCCCGTTATTGCACGCCATATAAAGTGCTTCACTTTGGGAGGAATTTTTAAAGCCCAAAGTCTATTCCAACACCTTGCATTGGAATCCACAGCTGAATTATTTTTTTGCATTTGAATTAACCTATATGCAGTTTTCACCGAGTAATGCCCCAGCTTCTCCATCTTCCAATACCAGACGTCATGACTCACAATCATTTGCATTAAGAGGTATGGAAAGAATCAAGTTCACGTCCCTTTCTTCAAACAGATTATGAATCAAATCTTCATCCCAATGGTTCTCCCAGTAACAAATAATGAGGATACTGTTGCCCCTTCAAGCGATATATTATTAGTCGTCACAAAGGGATTCTGAACACTAGGGAGCCAAGGGTCCTTTAACACACTAATGTTCACTCCAGATCCCACTCTACAAGCAGCCCCTTCTTTTATGATACTTTGTGCTTCCAGCACACTTCGCCAAATAAAACTCGGACTCCCTCCCAGAGATGCAGCGAAAAAGTTACTTGAAGGATAGTACCTAGCTTTATAGACTTTGGACATCTCCAACGGAAGCAAAAATACTGACATTGCATAATTCGGAATGGCTTGTGTTACTGTTTTAATCAATATTTCCTTACCACTCTTTGACAACATTTTTCCATCCCAAGATTACACCCTGTCCTTCACTCTCTCCTTTAGATAACCAAGTAACGCTGATTTTTTACGACCAATGAAGTTGGGAAGACTAAGATAGTGACAATTAGCATCCGCCTCTGGAAAATTCAAGATCCCGCAAACTTCATTTTTTCGATCATCGCTCATATTTCCACTGAAGAACACGGTTGATTTCTGAGGATTAATCTTATGTCCAGAAGCTCGTTCAAAAATCGTGAGCATATTAGCAACTCTGCTATCCTCTTCCACTGATGCATTGCAAACCACGTAAGAATCATCTGCAAATAGCATGTGATTAATATAGGGTACGCTCCTTGCAACTTTGATTCCTCCTTAGAGGCCCTGGCTATCATATTTCCTTAGTAGAGCTGAAAAACCCTTGGTACAGATAAGAAAAAGATATGATGATAGAGGGTCGCCCTGGCGAAGTCCCCTACCAGGCACGAATTTCCAAACTCCTGACCAGAGTGACAAATTTTATAACGGGCTGATGAAACACATTGCATAAATAAATTTATCAGCTTGTCATTAAATCCCATCTTCTTCAAAACTGCACTAAGATATCCCCACTCAACCCGATCGTAGGCCTTACTCATGTCAAGCTTCAAAGCCATCCACCCCTTCTTGCCTGACGTTTTCCTCTTCATGTAATGCATCACCTCATACGCTATCATTATATTATCAGAAATTAAACGCCCCGGAATGAAAGCACTTTGATTCTCTGAAATAACAATACCTATTACCTCTTTTAACCTATTCACCAACACCTTCGACACCACTTTGTAGATTACATTGCAAAGAGAGATAGGCCTTAAGTCTGCCATTGTTTTCGGTGATTGTTTTTTAGGCACAAGAACAATGTTTGTGTCTATTACATCACTTGTGAATACGCTTGTGTCCAGAAATTCCTGCACCATTTTTGTGACGTCTTCCCCTACTATAGGCCAATATTTCTGATAGAAACCCGGGCTCATGCCATCCGGCCCGGGAGACTTATCAGGATGCATATGAAAAAGAGCTCTCTTCACTTCCGCACAGTCCACAAGTTTCAATAATTGCAGATTATGATTCTCATCTATGCTTGTATTAACACAATCTACTACTTGCTCCCACTCCTTATCCCCTCCATGAATAGATTATTAAAGTACCCAGCCATAAGATCTTGTAACCCGTCATCCCAGCCAACTTCGATACCATCATCATTTGTTAAAGACCTTATATGATTAGCCTTTCTACGTGCTTTGGCAGTTTGATGGAAAAACTTATTATTCTGGTCGCCCTCCCGTAACCATAGTTGCTTTGAACGCTGCTTCCAAAATACTTCTTGCTGGGTTAACACTTCTGCAAGCTTCTTACTTTCCTCCTGATATTGCTTCACCGATAGTTCATCACGCCTTCCCTTCGTTATTTTGAGAACTTTTTTACACTGGGTTATATGTTGGCGAAAATTACCAGTAATATCATGGCCCCAGTCTGATAAAGATCTAGCACAATTTTTGATCTTGACATGAAGATCCTCCATCTGATTTTTCTCCCAAGAGTCCTCTATAATCTTTTTGCACATGGGCTCCATGAGCCATGCGTTCTCAAAGCGAAAACGTTTTAAAACAACGTCTCTTTCCTCGATCTTTGGTTCTAGAAAAATCGGTGAGTGATCTGATGTAGTTACCTCAAGGTTAGTTAAACGTGTGTCCTGGAAAACGTCCAACCATCTTTTGGAGACCAATGCCCTATCCAAGCGTATTTCAATCCATGTCTCTGTGCCATGTCCCCTTTCCCAAGTATACGGGTAGCCCTGCAAATCTAAGTCCACCAGCTCACAATCATCCAACACTTCTTGAAATCCATGTATCAACCATGCTGGATAGAGTCTACCACCCTTATTATCTGCCTGTCCTAATCATTATTCATATCACCAATTAAGCTCCAAGGGAGATTATTATCTCTTGACAGATGTCGAATTAGATCCCATGTTTCTCTTCGCTTGGTCCTGTTAGGCTCACCATATATACCCGTAAGAAGAAAACTACTCCAATCTTGAACATTGACTACTGCATCGATATGATTTATGCTATAAGATTTAATTGATACCTCATGCTTATGCCTCCATATCATAGCTACCCCTCCACTTTGACCTTGACAATCCACAGCTACCATACCTTCGAAACCTAGAAAGCTTTTAACTCTCTCTACGCTGTCTTGTTTACATAAAGTCTCGCATAAGAAAATAATATTTGGTTTTTTTTGGGACACAATATCTCTCAGGAATTGGCAGGCCCACGAGGTTCCCAGCCCGTGACAATTCTAGCTCAGTACACTCATGATGATAGACGAGCCCGACTTACGGAACCCGCCCGCATACACGTTTTTTTGATCCTTATTCCCTTCATGGTCCATATTGTCCTCATCCGAGTCCACACCCAATTCCATACTTAAGCCCACATTATGGCCCGTATCTGTCCGCCTCTTTTTATTTTCTATAATTGTAAATGATTTTTTCCCTCCTTTGTCTCCCTTATCTCCAGTAACAGACTCTTTAAAATTCAAAATTGCTGGATTAATGCCATCAGGATTACCATTAGCGAAATCCTTGCCCCTGTTAACTCCAATTTTTGATTTTTCAGGATTATGTTGCTGAGAACCCTCCTCTGTAGCCATGTTTGCCTGAGTTTCATCTTCTCCATTACGCAACCATTTGGCTCCGATCAGTTTATTTTGTCTACGCTGAGGGGCTTTCATCCATATACCATAAGGTCTTACAATTTCATTTTCTGGCTTTTCAAACAGATGACTAAAAACTTATCTGTATGCCCTAATAGACCACATATGAAGCAGAATGAGGGGACGTTTTCGTACTTGAAAGTAATCCATATCCATTCTTTCCCCGATGTACGTAGCTTCATTTTTCTTTTCAGAGGTTTTTCCAGGTCCATAGTAACTCTTATACGTAGATATTCTCTCAACACACCTTTAAAGTTGCTTGAGCACGAACTTATGAACACACCTATCTGATTACCAATCTCCACCATGACTTTTTCTGACATAAAACCCGGTTGCAGATCATACACTTGAACCCATAAATCAATCTTGTTCAGAGGAACACACCTTGGGTTAATACCTTCTGATAAACGAGAAATAATAAGAACTCTTCTGTTGAAGGTCCACCGACTGCCATCAATCACCCTTCTAATGTCTATCTCGTGATAAAACTGAAACAAAAGAGATTGACACCAAGTTCTTTAATATACACACCTTTACCAGGCTTCCATAGAGCCGCCATAGTCTGCTGCATTGCTTGGAAATCGAAAACACCATCAGACAGAAATCTACCCACAAGACATAGCTTTGCTTCACCCACAAAAGTCCTTTCTGTATTTTCCAGATCAATTTCCTCCTCAAAAGCTAACCCTCCTTCCTCCTCTTCTTCTAAGATTATATTATTCATGGCTTGAGTAATGCTTTTCATGGAACCGTAGATTCACGAGCGGATCACTAAGATAACAGAGAAAACTCTCACATACGACTCATGTCAAAAGACAAGACTTACCATTTCTCTAGATTTAGTAATATGACTCAATAAAATAGGTCCAGACTCGAAAACATTGACTAAACAGGTTTAGTTCAGTTAGATTATGCAAAATATTCCATCTTAGACTGTTTGACAACATAGCTGAAGGAAGAGAGTTTTTCGGAAATTACCAGTTTGCGTAAAAAAATTGCTCAAAATGTTTTCAGTTTCTCTTTGTTATTCTTTGGCTATCATATCCCAGTTCAGTAGTTCTAATGTACCCTGGCCTCTTTCCCGTCCCTTTCCCTTCCTTAACACAGCTGATCAGAGGCACTTTCTTTTTTTCAAAAATTCCATCCAGATTTTGTTAAGAAATCTAATGCAAAAATTGATTTTGTGAAGAGATGAAATGATCTTGTACGGCTACCAAATGCTAAATGATACAAAAAATATCTTAATTACCTTATAAAGGTCAACAAAGAGAAGTTCGATCCCGTGTGTGTAATTAATTAAAAAAAAAGCTGGTTTACCAATGACCAATCTCTAGCTGGGCTGGACTTAGCAATTTGTGTCTATTAGTGTACTTTTTGTGTTGTGTGCTTTAATATAATGTACATGAAATCCAAAAAAAACACGACATGAAATGAATTTGAAACTTGAAATTCAAACATAAAATTGACATAAAAGAAAATAGAACGGCACGAAAATATAAAACCTTTTCAGTGTGCTACAGAACACACAGAGACAAAAAAATTAAAAATAATTTGTTATTATTATTATTATTATAAATATTGATAATTAATTAATTTATACATATTAATAGATTATTTATTTATTATATATATAAAATTCTATTAATGTTAAACATCAAATTGTATATTATAAATTATATAATTATAATGTATTAATATATGCTATATTTTGTTGTTTAATTTAATTAATTATGTCTAATACTTTCATGTCATGTGGGTACCAGAAAGATAAACTCAAACTCTCAATATATATTTAAAATATAAACCGACAATAAATTTTTTTTGAAATTTTTGTGTCAGTACTGTAGGAAATTGCTGCATTTAATAGGACATACATCAAGCCCACCAGGCATCGTGATGCTTTCAAAAATAGTCGTGATGCTTTAAAAAATAGTATAATTAGACGCTAAGCTCAGATAGAATACACGAGAAACCATTATTGGTAAACCTAGTACCAAAACCATGCTTTACTGAAGAAATTGCTTTCTCTACTTGGACCATAACTAAAAATCTACAATCCCCAAGATTTTTAAATGCTTGGAAAAGTTTTCATTATGTCACCTTTGTAACCTCCTGTAAGTTGCCATCATCAAGACCACCAATATAATTAACCACCTTCCAGCTACTGACGAATGACCCGTATATTATTCTACTCCTTTTGACAGCATTTTACCTGCTGCGGGGAATCTACCGTTTGCATATCTTCCTTTTTGAGTTATGAAGTCTCTAAAATCAAGGTTTTACATTTGGGAAATTCCAACGTCTAGACACCTGCGAAGTAATTGGCTAGGCTACAAGACCAAAACTGAAAAATTAAATTTAGAACTAGAAGTGTTTAATCTTACTCCCTCTGTCCCTCTGAATTGTATACATAATTTTTTTAAAGTTCGACACGTTCTTTAAGGTGAATATAAAGTATACTTCCGTAATTCATTTTTAAAATTTTCTTTTTCTGAATTAAACTTCAAGTGTTATACTTTTATTTAGAAAAAGAAAAAATTTAAAATTATTTATGTAG
>PHNY01264851.1:1665-13896 GCA_003724115.2 Anethum foeniculum
CGAAAAAAGTTTTTCAGGAAAAAAATAACCGAAAAAAAATTCCCGAAAAAAGTTTTTTGAAAAATTTTCTCAAAAATACCCTAAAAAAAGTTTTTTGCGAACAAATTTCTCGAAATGAAGTTTTTCTGAAAAAATTTCCCCAAAAAAAGTGTTTGGAAAAAATTTCTCGAAAAAAAGTTTTGGGGAAAAAAACTTCTCGGAAAAGCTTTGTCGAAAAAAATCAGGAATTATCGGAAAAAATTCTCGAAAATTGTTTTTCTAAAAAAAAATTCTCGGAAAAATTTTCCCGGAAAAAGTTTTTTGGGAAAAAAATCTCGAAAAAAATTTTGAAAAAATTTTTTCGAAATTTTTTTTGCGGAAAAAGTTTTCCCAAAAAAAGTGTTCCGAAAAAAATTTCTGGAAAAAGTTTTTTTGAAAAAAATTTCCTTGAAAAAATTTCGCAAAGAAAAGTTTTTGGAAAAATATTTCCTGAAAAAAGTTTTTTGAAAAAAATTTCTCGAAAAAAGTTTTTCGGAAAATTTTCCATTTTCGGGAAAATTATTTTGAATAAAAATATTTTCATAAAAAAATTTGTCAAGAAAAAATATGTGAGAATTTAATTGTGTTTCGAAAGAATGAACTTATCCCACACGTTTTGGATGGAATGAAATGCAACAGTTCTGATGGAATGGAATGAATATGGGAATGACTCATTACATTCCTTTGTCCCAAGTGAACAACCTAATTTTCATTTCGGGCGGAATGACCCATTCCATTCCTGCGAAAATCCATTCCATTCCTGCCAAGTGAACACACCCTAAGCATATGTCCACCATTAGTGACCTCTAATCTTGTTGAGATTTTGTTGTCCTTTTAAAACATAAATTAAATTCTAATTAACTCCCCACTTTTCAGGTTCTAGGGTAAAAATTAATGCTGACACCTCTAGCTTTATTAAAAATTTATCTAAAAAGCTGCCCTGTTTCAAAAGCCAATAATCTGATGGCATACTTAAAGTCTAACACAACATTAAAGTGCAGCTAGAGTTTTTAGTACCATTTTGCAGCTGAGCTTAATGTTTTAAAGAAGATTGTTAAAAGAACCAATTGATGTAGGGTAAAAGAGAAACGGTTAAAAACTGTAAAGTGTACACATTTATTCACTCAACTGGACAGCTTTATTTTACATTGTTTAAATCAACTAAAATAAAGAAAACTTTAACCTGATGAATCCCCTCAAAATATAAAAAAGAAAAGGTGACAACACATATTACTAATGCAACATTTTTTGACAGTCTTTAGTGAGGGTGAATAGTTTATCCATTATAGTTCTTAATGGGAAGCTGCCTGTACGTGTGGTGTATGAAAACTGTATGTCTGTGTATGTAGACCTTTACCTAGCTGCCATAACTCCAGTGTCCCCCATGGCGGAAAAAGTCTCCTGTCTTCGTCAACAATTGGAACTGTTCACGCAATATTGCATAGTCTGGACCAAGAATACAAGTAGTACGTAGAGAGCTAACAATTCGTTTGGTTCGTATATTTTCGTGTCGTGTACTTCCGTATTTTATGTTATGGATGTTAAATCCAAACCCGATTCTTTAAAATTCGTTTCATGTTATGTGTTATCGTGTACTAAATTGCCGACTCTAAGTACACAATACTTTTATCTTTCTTTTTCGAAAGTAAACGGGTTTTGAAAATTAGTTAAGATCATAATTTTCTGAGCATACAATTTTTATTTATATTGATATTTAGGTGTACCTTAATTAAAATTAATAACAAATACTATATATGAGGGTGCGTTAGTCTCCATGTCAATTACACCTATCGTGCACATATCATTATGAATTTTCATTTATCTTCCCTCATTTTAGTTAGAGATTGTAACTGAATGTCTTGTCAATCACAGGATCATCTGCCATATTCTCTGTAGTACTTGAAAGTTGTCCGGAATGAATATTTATTTTGAACCAGGCCAATATACATTTGTTGAGTACCTTTTAACTGTTGCTGCAAGGTTAAAATGGGAAGCTGGGTAACTAAGCATCTTCGTTTACCGTAAGCAAGAAAGTTAAACGTATTGGAAAATGGAAACGGTTGGTAAAAACTCCTTCACCTCCTAACAGACTTAGGTTAATAATCTAACAACTACTCCCTCCGTCCCCCAGTAGTATACGGGGCCCGACACGCATTTTAACGCTCATTTATAATATAGTTTCATAAATAATTTTTAATTTTTTTTTTGTAAATAAAAGTATAACACTTGAAGTTTAATTCAGAAAAAGAAAATTTTAAAAATAAATTACAGAAACATACTTTATATTCACCTTAAAATGCGTGTCGAACATTGAAAAAATTATGTATACTATTCAAAAGGACAGAGGGAGTATTTGTTTTATAAATGGAACTCAAAATACACACAGAGTCCTTGTAGCTGTAGCTGTGTCCCCAGACTGATTTAGGGTCCGGCCAGTAAATGAAGATATTGCAGGAAGGAGTCGTTAGTCCTCTCCTAGTTAAGTTGTACTATGGTTGAGTCATTTATTTAAATTAAATTACATAAATATTTAAATTTAGATATATGTCAATGTGAGTAGATAAAATCATCTCCTGTACATTCACATAAAAAAATAATCTTATATTACACGTATAGTGATAATTTTTGATAACAATATAATATGTAGTATATACAGATGTAACAATTCAGATAAGGGGATCGGTTTAAGATCGGTTCTACCTTCGACTTATGATATATCCGGAGATCATTTGAATTGGATCGGATATGATTCAGTTCGGATTAAAATCAGATGAAATACAGATCAAGATCGGAACAAATTCGGTTTAGATATTTCCGGATCATAACTTATTCATTTTTTTAATTTGTGAAACTTTAAAAAATATCTTTTTATCAAATGGAGTATTTTTTTATAATATAATGTACCTTTTCAAAAAATTATAGTTAAATAATTATGTTATCATGAACATTAAATTGTTTGAAGTATAAATTTTGCTTATAAATAAAGAATTTTCTTTACAGTTAATATATATGGACAATAAGTTATGACCCGTTAAACTAAAATAACTAAATTAAACTCAATTTCTTCATTTTTCTAAACTCGGATTTATATCGGTTCTGGGTCATATTAGGTTCAGATATATTATATTATTCGGTTTTAATTAGTTGCAAGTTATACTCGAATTAAGTATTTCAGTTCATTTTTGATTAAAATTCGAAAATTTTCAGAACGATTTAAATTGGTTTCTTAATCATTATCAAATTATGTAATTCGAATATCAAATCGAATCTTGATTCATAAATTTCGATTCTTCGAATCTTTACCCATTTTTCTACGTCTAAGAACAATGCAATCCATCACACTTTGGTGTAACTTTTACATTAAATTAGTGTAAAAATCCCACTAAAATTTATACCATCTCCAACCCATCTACGTCAAAATTCACACTAAAATGGATATTTTTATTATAGAATCATATATATTTTTTACTTTTTCAATATACTTGGACCAATTAAATTATCTATATACAAATAAATAATCAACTTATAATATTTACAAAGTCAAAAAAACATTTTTCATAACAGAAACGTACACCATTAATTAAAATGAAAAATTATTAAAAAAGGTGCGTATTATCTCAAATTTTACTAGTGTCTAATTATTTAAATTTTCATATTCCTCCCATAAATAATCGATTAAAGCATTTCTAAGTGTAAAATGTGCTTTTTTATTCTTAATTTGACTATATCTTCCCGTAAATTCACCAAAACGAATATTTTGATCTTTCACATGATTTAAACAGTATAAGTTGATATGTCCACGTAATCTTGTATCCATTATCTTATTATCCAGCGAGAGATGTATTCAATGATACATGCATAATAAAACTAATATTCGGATCAATGAAGAAACTTTTATTTTATTATATATTATCTTTATTTTAAAATCATGATATATGTATCTAAATTATATAATTATTATTATCACATGCATGAATATAATCAAAAATTTAAATGTTAAACAAAGTTTAAATTTTATTTTTAAATTTTATTAAATTAATAAATTAAATTTTTTTAAAAAAATAAATGAAAGATGACAAAAGAGTATAAAAGTATTTAGGTACAAAGAAATGATTTATTTTTGTGAAAGAATAGAAGGATAGTATTAAAATTTTAAAAATTTTAAAACTTGTATCAAATTTTTTGATGTAACTTTTAGTGTCATATCAAAATAGTGTGTGAATTTTAAAGTTGGATCGGAAAAAGTTTTTAGACTAAATTAATATAAATGTGTAAATTTAATGTTCCATTGGATATAGTTTAAGTACATCTATATTGTGCACCACACCCTTAATTATTTATGTTATGAAATAGGTGCTTATCTAAAGAATAATTCTAGATGTCCTTGGTACTCAAAATGAATTTCAAATGTCACGTGTCGTGGTCTGATTGGCTACAACTTAATTAAAAATAATGAATCCCCCGCATTTACATAAATTCCCCCGATAAAAACATCCCAAATTGCCAATTCACCAATGCCACAATATTTGGGACCAAATTTTGATACCCAATTTGGTACCTCCAGCACTACTTCTAAAAAAACCCAAAAAATCTTGTACCCAGAGAGGGAAAAAGAGATGGCAAAGTGATATAAAAGGGTAAGGGGAGTGATCAGGCAATATAGCTGAATCAAAGTACACTGATCAATGTTTACTCGAATCACTACAAAACACTTACGCGACCATATATTTATTTATATTGACATGCTGCAACGAACAATTATGAAAATCTCATTCACACAGTAAAAATATCCATTTGTCTGATTTACCAGTCTCTGTCTAACGCACATTTAGAAATAATCTTGGTACAATACCAATAAAACCAACTTAAAACTGTCGTCATGTTAAAGAAATGAAGGATAATTTGGTAAATTTAAGACTGAAGTAATTGGGCCAAGTCTCATATGTCTGCATCTGAAGACACTTAATTTTGTAAAAGCAGAACAATCTCAGATCTCTAAAAGCAACCAAAGTACTTTCACGCCCCACTTTTATCATCATTTCATCCCCCTCCCCCTTTACACTTTTTTTTTTTTGTCAAAAGCATCAAACTGTTTGAATCAATCCTCGCCATTGTTTGAATTTACTAACTAGACTCAAATTAATAGTTACGGTAGACTTTTTACGCGTATTTTAAATTGTATTGAAAAAAATAAATAATTATATTTTACACATGTATTAAACAAAAAATAAGATATTAAATAAACATTTCATACTTAAAAATTATCAGAAAGAAGTTTTTAAAAACGATTTATGAAATTATCTTTTTAAAACTAATTAAAAAATGTACAAAAGTTAAAGAAACTCTTAATGTGATTTGTGAACCGAGAGGCACCTAAAAATATGTTGCGACCTATGTATTTGGGCCCCTGCCAGAAATCAAAATTACTTTGGCCCACTATGATTGTGGAAGCCCAGGGCCCTGTTCCGAGTTGTTGTACTACTTTTCTTGTCTTGATTAAATAGCCGTTTCTTTCATTTGATTTATATTTTCTCTATGAAATATTATTTGTATACAAAATTATAGAAAAATATTTATATACTGTCATATGAAAAATTTCAATTGCCATTTAAATAATAATCGATTACACCACATGCTTATTTTAATTTTGAAAAGATAATAAAAATTTTAACTTATCTTATAGAAATAACGAGATATTTGAAATATGTATGATAACCAAGTATAATTATGAAATAAAGTACTACTCCCTCTGTCCCATCAGATTCTTTACGTTGGGAACCGTGCACTCGACACGCATTTTAAGGCTCTTAGAAAATATATTTCCATAATTAATTTTAAAATTTTCTTTTTCTGAATAAAAGTTAAACTATTATATTTTTATACAGGAATTTTTTTTTTCAAAAAAATGTATAGAACTATACTTTTTATAAGCCTTAAAAAGCACTTTCTCCCCCAGCGTAAAGAACCTGCTGGGACGGAGGGAGTACTATTTGGTTTTGTACTTTGCATGTCTTGGAATTTGAGTTTTTAATGCAGACTAAAGACATGGTTTGTTTAGTTGATCCTAAATAAATCATGAATCGCACGGCCCTAAAATAGCATTACATAATTGCAAAAAGTATGAATAAAAGGAAGTAAAAGTGACCTTTTACTTTAAAATTTCATTGGAGATGACAAAAGGGTGTTTTGTTGGAGGCACAAAAAAGGCAAAACTAAAGCTTGAACGAAAGGGATTTGATTTCACCTTTCATTTTTATTTTATTATATTTATTGAAGGATATAACAAAGACATCTCGTGTTGAGCAATGAACATTGGACAGAGATATAAAAGTGTGCGAGTTCTATTCTTTTGATACAATTGCGTGCCTCCGACAAATTGGTTTTTTTTTTTTGAAGTTTGGCAAACTTTATTGCATGTGTGGATAGATAATAGAGAGACATGCATGTTTTCTCATTTCTGTGTATCTATAACTCAGATTTTCTTTAGACCGAATCTAGGATCGCAGAATGCTACTATTTGGTGTGCACTGTACCAAGATTAAAAAAAGCGACTCTTTTATGCATGCCTCTTAAATTACTTTTATAATATTCAATTTTTCAGGCGAGCTTCGCAAGCAAAATTATGTTAAATATATATTTTGTCACTAAATAGAAACGAACCCAGCGAAAACACAATGATGATTCCTTAAATACGCATGGAGTTGTATTGTCACGGACAGGAGAATGTGCTATCTTTGTTGAATTTAGAACAGAGGAACTGAGTATGGAAAATGACGCGACAACGGCAACAAAATACAAAATATAAATTATCTCTTTAAAATATTGCACGTACAAAATGTAAAACAGAAAAGATGTTCATTTCTGTTTCTGCCAAATTTTGTAGGTTAAAAGCTAAGTCTAATAAATTTAATAATGATGAAATTGTAAAAAAAAAAGTGATTGACATGTGCTGAAAATAAATGGAACATGGTGATGCGAAAAATCCCGGCGAAAGGTAAAAATCGCGAGTGGGACGATACCCAACCGAAATGATTCCACTATAATGATATCAAGGTGTTTACAAGTGATTACAAGAAGATACAACACAAGGATTATAGAAGAATATGCTCCGGACGTCATGTTCTTGTGTATGATTGTAGAGGTTGAGTACTAGTGATGTTGTAGCTTGTGTAGGTGATGTAGGATTGTGTATTGCTGTATATAATATGTGAATAATACATTATAATATTTCAAGTACCGTGGCTAGGTGAGAATTAAATAGAGTGAGGGTAGAAGATGAAGTTGTGGGCTAGTAGAAGTGTGTCTCTCATGTAGATATTGAATATTTTGTACTTTATCTCTTTTCTTCACTGATTCCTATAGTTTAAGGATAAGGAATAACCCCCTCCTAACTTTTAGGATCGTTATAAGACTTATTCTTCATGCTGTTTAGTTCATGTCACATCGAGTAACTTTACGTCATGTCTTAACCAAAACGTCGGTCATCAGTTTTGTGCACAGCTTAAATATATCATGTAGAGAATGACTAATTAACTTGTAATTTGATGATATATTACTCCCTTAACTCCCTTCAGCACGTGGCTATATTGTAGAAATAATTTTCTCCACGATCCTATCTTTTAGAAATAAGATTGTTATCTCATCCTATTTTTCAGGACAGTTGATGACCAAGTCTTGTAGTTGTTACGTTCACGTCCATGAGCGCTACTCCCGTCATGTGGACTCAAGTTGACGTCTAGTCTTCACTTCCGTTTCCTTTGTGTCAGCAGCAACTCTTCATGTCAATAATGTAGTCGTCATGTCTAGAAGTCTTCATGTTTTGACGGATGAAAAATCTGGTCATAACAATAGCCCCTAATTTTATTGGGAGTGTCCAACACCCAATGAAATTATCTTCATTCCATGTTCATGTCAATTTCAATTTTATAACACCATCTTCAGTGGATAACTCGTTCTTAAACTTTTTTAGCCAATTTAGTTGATTTGAATGCATATTTGTTCCTTGTGTTACCGAGACGCCAAACACAACATCTTTAGTTGCTGTCAAGGTGACGTGTAGAATTTGCACATGTGTTGGTTTGGATATGAGTGATGTAGATGTCAAGTATCACTTCAGTTTTGTTATGTCCAGTAAAGCTAATTGTTCAACCTTAACATGTCGTAAGAAAGTATACATTTGTTAGCTGACCGAGAGACAAATTTGTTCAAAGCAACCATGCATTGAGTCAGTTTCTGAACGTCTTTAAGGTGAGTAAGAAGACATCTACTTCATAATTGCGTTGGTTTTCTTGGTATAATCTTCCATTCTTCCGTCCTTGATCTTTACTCAGTGATCTGCTAAGTCTTCTGAATAAATTAAATCTCCGGATGAATGTCTGCTTCCTCAAACTCTTGATGGGCATCGTGATAAGTCCATTGAGCATGTCGTAGTTGAATCAACAAGATACATTTTTCATGTGAGCACTTATTTTGTTTTGAAAGCATTTTAAGCAGCGACCATATGAATCATTATGATATAAATGATGTGTTCCCATTGTTTCTTGAAGATATGTTGTGGTATAATTGTTCGGGTCGATCTCTGATGATGAGCTTGGATTATTCTCCTCGTCGTTGCCTCATGTATTTATGTTCTTCAAGATACTTTTGTTGCTCGTTATGCTCATTTATCTCGTTCGAAACAAGTCATTTCTCTTCAAGTATAACGAATGTGTGAAATAGATAATAGTACTTCAATATGAAGCGTACTTGATATAAAAGTGCAAAATTTGGAGAAGCTAATTGATGACGTCACTGGGAGATGCTCTTCAGTTGCATGATGTCGATTGTGACGACAATATTCAAAAGTTGTCTAAGGATGATGATGATGAGTGGCTCTTTTGTTGTCGTCAACTTCATGACTTTCGTTCTGTAGTATTTGATGCTCTGATAAAGACACTTCTTCTCTAATGCATAATGATGATGAGTGGCTCTTTTGTTATCGTCAACTTCATGACTTTCGTTCTGTAGTATTTGATGCTCTGATGAAGACTCTTCTTCTCTAATGCATAATGTCGACTTTTGTTTTCTAGACACCTTCATCTAGTAAATATTTATTTTCAAAACAAGCTTGTGATGACAAGTTCATAAAGACGATGACATCCAAAGTTCTACTTGTTGTCAACCTAACTAAGAAGGTGGAAATTGGCCCTTTCACTGTGACAGCTCCAATCAAAGCGGATATAAATGCTCCCTTTATTGCATACAGGTACGGTGTCGATGATGACATCATCCTTTGTATAATTACTTTGAGATATGTTGTTATTAATAATTTGGTTGGACATGTCGTCATGCTACTTTTGCTCCCTGTTTCACTCGTAGAGTGGAGGAGTTTCTTTTTATTCGTAATGTCATGAACTTATGAGTTTCATGTTATCATTATTGACGTGCCATATTTATTTGTCATTTGTTCTAAGATTGAGGCCATACGTGAATTCTTTTTTAGCGACGTTGTCTTATCACGTCAGTACGTTATCGTCACGTTGATTCTATCACGTCACTGTTGTTGATGCACATGGCATATCATTTTGACACTAGTGGATCATACTACAATACATATTGTATTGTTTCACAAATATGTCATCTCAAATATGGACTTATTTTGTTTCATAACATGTTGAGGACGTTAATATGCCCGTTTTTGTTATAACTCGTTATTTGGTATGATCATGTCACACGTTTCTCTCGTATTCGTCATCTTATTGTCAAAAATGTATATTAGACGTCAATGTATATTTAGGTTGCGTCGGGAATGTGTAGTGCATGCACCGTGTCGTATTTAAAGGCATTTCCCTCTTAAAACATACCAAGTCATATTCGTTATAGTGTCGTATGTTGTATTTTGTAAAAGTGTGATGATAATAATCATGTCATATTTGGAATCATTTTGTTTGTTAACAAATATTTAAGCGTGATAAAGTAATTGTCATAGGATGATCAGTCCTTTCAAAGTAGTAGAATTTGGGTACAATGCCCCTCATCTACTGTGTGGGGTATAGCCCCGTGCGTTATGTTCATTGTGTATGTAATATATTGGACATGTCATAATGATATGTAATGCATATGACTTAACTTGATGCAAGATGTAAATGACAAATAGTAAATCTAGCATATGTATAAAGGCATTGCACATAAGTATATGAGACATGTATTATAACAAGCACACATAATCAAACATACTTTCATATAACTCACATAAGCATATATTTACTTGTAACGAGGACATCATATAGTATTCGTAAGATAAAATACAAACACGTTGCATATTAGTTGAAATAAAAACAAAGATGAAAGTAGTTTAGAGAGGAACGTACCCGTATTAGAGTAATTGAAAAGACATTATCACAAGGATGTTACACATGATACGCCTTCAAATGGATCGCATTTCATCTTCCCAGAATTTGTTTCCCGCAATTATTATAAGGTAGCAAACTCCTCGTCTAGTTATGTTTTTAATGATGTATTGTCCCGTCTGGCTGTGAATTTTCCAGCACTTCTGTTGACTGAATTTGGGAATATCTTTCTTAGGATAAGGTAATCTTGTTAGAATTTTCTAATTCGCATGTTATTGTTGTAACTTTTTGACACTTGTTATAAGTACAAGGCCTCATGTATCTTTGCCATGTCGCGATATTTGTCAATTGTGTCCAAGTCATGGACGAGTTCTACTTTACTACTGTCATCTTTTATCAATGGGCCATAGTATTAAGCTTATTTTATTTCCCAACGTCTTTATAGTATTTCGTAGTTGATTTTATTCTTAACACACTTGTTTTAGCTCTATCGATAAGTTGGATGTCATATGTTAAGTAATCTTTGAGTTGTTCTATTCAAGTTGTCATGCTAGTGTCATATGTTGTAACTTTCATGATTTCTTCCAAGGTGTCGTCTCTCTCAATGGTTGGTTAGGAGACGTCTATGCTTGAAATGTTGGACTCTCTTGGAACTTGTTGTATGTCGAATACATGAATTCAACTTGTAGAAAATTGAAATTTTTTAAGTCAGCTAGCATCTTCCATCTTCCCTCCTTATCTTCTTCACATTCATTAAAATAATTCAGATTAAGTGAAGGATTGCGACTGCGTGTTGTCAACTTTCAAGTCTCTTGCGGTTCACAAGACGATATTCAATGTGTAGTACATGGCCTTGTTGTTCGTCTCCTTAAACTCACAATAGATAGAGTATGCTATGGTGCCCTCTTGTGGGTATTTTAGGACAAGTCCCAATCCTGTCATGTTCACATTTAATGCCCCACCTGTATATAAGGTGTAAGGTAAATGTCTTGTAGATGTCATTATTTGCTTCGCTTCTTCATCCACTCGAGATAAAAGACTTGAACTGAAATCAGCCACAAAATCAGCTAAGGCTTGCGACTTTGTGTTTATTCGTGGCTCATAAATGATGTTGTACGTGCTTAACCTGATGGACCATTTTGCCATCCGTCTAGTTAACTCTGGCTTCCTCGAAACCATCTTTAAAGGACAATTTATCCTGACGCATACTTTATGTGCTTCAAAGTAGGGTCGTAAGTTGACAGATGTTATTGCAAGTGCAATGACCAACTTTTTCCAAAGACAAGTATCTGCTTTCAGTATCAAGTTTTCATTGCGCCTGCTTTAATAGTAATGAAGGCCTGGACAAGTATTTTTTCAGTTTTAAAAGAGCTTCCTCATGTTGTTCAATCCAATGAAAATCTTCGTATTTTCATAACACGTCCTAGAACAGTATGCACTCGTTTAATGAGTTTGAAATAAATATGTTCTATGAAGTTAGTTGACATGTCAATATTCAGATGTCTTTGAATGATGTTGGAGATGTTAACTCAAGAGGTTCAGTCAAATGTTAGACGTGATCAGCCGTGTTCCTACAGTTCATGTCATCATTAACACAACAAGTCGTCAAAATGTTTTACCTGCACCCTTTAGCCTAGATGGTATGACCACGTGAACACGAACATCTTTATTTGCTTTGTAGACTTATTTTAGAGTGAAGGTGGAGGTAGTCGTTTATGAGGTGTGATGTAATAACCCCAATTTTTGTACCTATTCAAAACCCTGATGAATAGTAATTTTGCTGATTAAGAAATATAATCAGGTCACACTATATAGGAAGTCTTGGATGGAAATTCTGAGTCCGTATTAGTGTTCGGTAATGAATATAAGTGTATGTAAAAGTCGT
>PHNY01264857.1:419-12194 GCA_003724115.2 Anethum foeniculum
ATGTGTAAATGGAATGCCAAATACTACCAAAATGAAACAAGGATTCTATGGTATATATCTAACTAACCTAACCCTAAACTCTGATTTAGATCTGACATTTGTGATATACTTATTCTTCCTGCAATTTACAGAAATATGATTAGTACTTCCACACTTAAAACAAGCCTTTCTAGGTGCATTAGGAATGGGTTTGTAATTGTTCTCCTTATTGACACCTTATTTACCATTTCTATTCTTTCCAGGTTGTTTCTCTTTGTTCTTCTATGTGATTTCTTTCAACTTATGTTTAAGTTGCTTCTGAGACATTAAACCAATGTTTATTGCCTCAGCTTTTATATGTCTAAAGCTATTGGTATTTAAGCTGGGCTTAACTCCTAACGTTGATCCTATTTCATTTACTGATTTGACAATATTAGTATTTAAGTTAAACTTAACAGGTGTGAGCTTAGACCTATCTCTTCTTATAACTCTATCAAGAGTCAAAGGTTTCTTTGTCTCAGCTTGAATTAACTTATCTTTTTCCGGACTAGATTTCACATACCCTAATCCTGATTTCCAAAAACCATTTTCAAGAATTTCCTGAGTTGTTTTTCCTGACTTAGTCCAAGTCTTAATAATTTCTCTATCTTTAGTTAGTTCTTTTTCAAGATAGACATGCTTTTTTAGAAGTTCATGATTAACATAAACAGCATTATCTCTTTCCTTTTGAATTTTTAGCATAAAGATTAATTCAGCTTGTAGGTGATCATTCCTTCTTTTAAGATCATTATTTTCAATCTTAATTCTTTCATTCTCTAAGGTCTGATCCCTATAGCTAACGTGCATGCATTTGAGAAATTTTCTTAACCTAGAAATATCATCAGTATCAAAAGCAAGAGTTGTTTGAGGTACCTTTATTTCAGAAGGTGCAGAGTCATCAGTATCAGCATTTGCTACCAAAGCATAGTTGACTTCCTCATCAGTATCTGAGGAGTCAGCCCATTCAGTTTTTCTTGTGATGAGAGCCCTACTCTTTTCAGCTTTAGCCTTTTTGCATTCAGTTGCAAAATGCCCTATACCATCACAGTTGTAGCACTTGATCTTAGATTTATCAAGTTTGGCTGACTTGTACTCCTTGCTGTCCTTCTTTCTGAAATTCCTTTTCTTAAAAGTTGATGGCTTCCTTGAAAATTTCTTTCCTTTCCTGAAACCTTTATACCTCATTTTCTTGAAGCTTTTAACCATCAAAGCTGCTAGTTGCATAATCTCTTCATCACTTGAATCTTCATCAGAGTCTGTGGAATTATCAGTGTTTGAGTCATCATCATTGTTTGATGGCTCAGTATCAGACTTTGCAACCATAGCCTTTCCCTTATAATGACTTTTTCTCACAGCTTTGTCTTTTGATAATTTCTCTTCAACCTTCAAGGCAATAGGCCTTGATTTGCTTCCCATTCTCTTGCTCCTTTTCTTCATTTCCAGTTCATGAGTTTTGAGCATCCCATAGATTTCATTAAAAGACATCAAATCAAGGTCATAGTTGTCTCGGATAGTTGTTGGTTTGAGATCCCACTTTTCAGGTAGTGCTATGAGAAACTTCAAATTAGAATCTTCGAGACCATACTCTTTGTCAACCAACGACAGATCATTAAACAATTTCAGGAATCTGTCATAGACCTCTGGCAGTGATTCATATGACCCTGAATCAAAGTGCTCATACTCCTGAGTGAGTATAGTTTTCTTGTTCTTCTTGATAGCCTTTGTTCCTTGACACTTTACCTCCAAAGCATCCCAGATCTCCTTAGCAGTTTTGCATCCAATCACCCTGTTGGACATAACATTATCAAGACTACTATGCAAGAGATGTCTCACCTTTGCATCTTTCATTATAGAAGATTGATCTTCAGGAGTGTAGTCCTTCTTCTCCATGGGAACAACCTTTTATGGTTCATCTCCTGTTAGAAATATTTGATGATAGTCAGTATTTATTTATCAGAAGGATGATCTTTAGTAGTTATCATCCATCAGATTCTGACAGAAGATGACATCATCAGTATTTGCCATCAGCATTTGGTCATTAACTTTTGACTGTCAGAGTCTGATCAAGTTACAAATAAGAAGATGATTGATTCTATTGTTTGAGATAAGATTTGCAGAGATTTGTCAGTTCATGATTCAAGGAAACAGAAGCTGTCAATTACATGATACTTTGTCATATGATTTATGTTTGTATATCATATATTTGTAATTGATAGTGTAGCTGTGTAATATATAAACATAGTTTAGGTTTACACAATAAGTGTCGATTATTGTTTTATCATTTTGTGTAACCTAGAAGCTCTCAAAAATACTCTTACATTCTTTGAGAGAGTACTTGTATTTTGTAACAGTTTTTATTCATCAATACAAAAATTGTTCATTATTTACTTTGTGTTTCGAATTGATTGTTACATACTGTATTCACCCCCCTCTATAGTATATTTGAGACCTAACAATTGGTATCAGAGCCAATCAGCTGTTAACATACATACAGTTAAGATCCATAAACACAATCATGACTGATAAGAATACAAGTAATCAAGTTTCTATGAACAATACTGACAGATATGAATACATTAGAGATCCTATGCTGAAAGCTAGTGATTATCTCACTTGGAAAGTTAAGATGGCTATGTTTCTGGAAGCCACCGATCTTGAATATCTTGACAGGATTTATGATGGACCACATGAACTAATAAAGCTCTCTGTTGCTGTTGGAGTTGAACCTCAAAAAGTTGTTCCCAATGAGAAGAACTATACTCCTAAAGACAAATCTTCCATAATGAAAGATGCAAAGGTTAGACATCTTCTACATAGCAGTCTTGATAATGTTATGTCCCACAGGGTGATTGGATGCAAAACAGCAAAAGAGATCTGGAATGCCATGGAGGTAAAGTGTCAAAGGAACAAAGGCTATCAAGAAGAATAGGAGAACAATACTCACACAGGAGTATGAGCACTTTGATTCAAGATCAGATGAATCACTGACAGAGATCTATGACAGATTTCTGAAACTCCTGAATGATTTGTCATTGGTTTACAAAGAATATGATCTTGAAGATTCTAATTTGAAATTTCTCCTAACACTGCCTGAAAAGTGGGATCTCAAATCAACAACCATAAGAGACAACTATGATCTAGATGAGATATCTCTTGATGAAATCTATGGTATGCTCAAAACTTATGAACTTGAGATGGAACAAAGGAGCAGAAGAAAAGGAATTAAATCAAGGTCTGTTGCTTTGAAGGTTGAAGAGAAAGTGTCAAAAGACAAAGCTGTGAAAAAGGGCTATTCTAAGGGAAAGGCTATGGTTGCAAAATCTGATACCGAGTCATCAAATACTGATGATGACGCAAACACTGATAACTCCACAGATTCTGATAATGATTCTGATGATGAAGAGATGATGCAGAAAATGAAAGAACTTTTCTAAGAATCCATCAACTTCTGAGAAAAGGTATTTCAGAAAGAAGGACAACAAAGAGTACAAGTCAGGAAAATTTGATAAATCTAAGATCAAATGCTATAACTGTGATGGTATAGGGCATTTTGTAACTGAGTGCAGAAAGGCTAAAGCTGAAAAGAGTAAGGCTCTCATCACAAGGAAAACAGAATGGGCTGATTCTTCAGACATTGATGAAGAAGTCAACTATGCACTTGTAGCAAATACTGATGACTCTGCACCTTCTGAAGAAAAGGTACCTCAAATAACTCTTGCTTTTGATACTGATGATATTTCTGAGTCAAGAAATTTTTTCAAATGCATGCATATTAGCTATGTGGATCAAACTTTAGAAAATGAAATAATTAAGTTTGAAAATGAGGAACTTAAGAAAAGAAATGATCACCTAGAAGTTGAACTTATCTTTATGCTAGAAATTCAAAAGAAAAGGATGATGTTGTTTATGTTAAACAGGAACTTCTCAAAAAGCATGTATATCTTGAAAAGGAACTAGCTAAAGAGAGAGAAATAATCAGGACTTGGACTAAGTCAGGAAGAACAACTCAGGAAATTCTTGAAAATGGTTGTTGGAAATCAGGATTAGGTTATGTAAAATCTAATACTGATAATAGTAATGAAAATGAAGCTGAGACTAAGAAACCATTGACTCTTGACAGAGTTATAAGAAAAGATAGGTCTAAACTCACACCTGTTAAGTTTACCTTAAATACTGATAATGTGAAATCAGTGAATGAAAAGGATCAATATCAGGAGTTAAGCCCAGCTTAAATACTGATAGCTCTAGACATGTAAAAGCTAAGACAATAAAAATTGGTTTAATGTCTCAGAAACAACTTAACCTTAAGTTGAAAGAAATCACAAAGCAATATAAGGAAAAACAGCCTAGAAAGAACAAAAATGGTAAAGAAGGTGTCAATAAGGAAAACAATTATAAACCCATTCCTAATACACCGAGAAAGGCTTGTTTTAACTGTGGTAACACTAATCATATTTCTGTGAATTGCAGGAAGAATAAGGATCTCACAACTGTCAGACCTAAATCAGAGTTTAGGAATAAGACGGTTATATATAGACCACAGAATCCCTGTTTTCATTGTGGTAGCATTTGGCATTCCATTTACACATGTAAATAGTATCACAGTTTATATTATGACTATTATGAACTGAAACCCTCTTTGAAGATTAATAAAGTTATTTCTACATGTGTAACTCCTGATATTAAGACTGTTAGCATAAATTCTGATAAAAAATCTTCTGCTGTAAATGTTAACAAACTTAATAAGGCCAAAGGATCCAAGCAAGTCTGGGTCCTTAAAAATTCTAACTAGTGGCCTTTCTGATTGCAGGGTAACATGAAAAATATCCTAGTTCTGGACAGTGGATGTTCAGGGCACTTGACTGGAAATAAATCCCTGATATCAGAGTTTAAGGAGAAAGCTGACCCACGTGTTTCTTATGGTGATGGCAACACATGAAAGACTCTGGGATATGGCAATATCAATCTTGGGAATGTCATCATTGAAAATGTAGCTCTAGTTGCAGGACTCAAGCATAATTTGATGAGTGTTAGTCAAATTTATGACAGAGGTTATCATGTGTATTTTCATCAAGATCATTGTGAAGTTGTCAGTAATTCAACTGGCAAGGTTACATTGAAAGGATACATACATGGTAACATTTATGAAGCCAAGCTTTCTGTAAATACTGATGGCTTAGAAGTTTCTCTACTGAGTAAAGCTTCAATTGAAGAAAGCTGTAATTGGCACAAAAGACTTTCTCACTTAAACTTCAACAATATCAATGAATTAGTGAAGAAAGATCTAGTGAGAGGACTGCCCAAAGCATAATTTACTCCCGATAGTCTCTATGATGCTTGTTAGAAGGCCAAACTAAGGAAATCTTCTTTCAAGAGTAAGACTAAATCCTCTATTCTTGAGCCATTTCACTTATTACATATTGATCTCTTTGGTCCAGTGAATGTGATGTCAATAGCAAAAAAGAGATATGCACTTGTTATTATTTATAAGTACACAAGATATACATGGGTGTATTTTCTGCATAAAAAGGATGAAACACCATGCATTCTTCTTGATCATGTGAGAGAACTGGAGAAAGGATCAAAACACACTGTGAAGATAATAAGAAGTGATAATGGCACTGAGTTCAAGAATTTAACTATGGAAGAGTTTTGCAAATCAAAAGGAATCAAATAGGAATTTTCTGGGCACTCATAGAAGCTGCAAGAACCATGCTTGAGGAAGCAAAGTTGCCAACTTATTTCTGGGTAAAAGCTGTGCAAACTGCTAGCTTCACTCAAAATTCAACACTCATTAACAAGCATGGAAAGACACCATTTGAAATGGTGGAGAACAAGAAGCCAAATTTGAAATAGTTTCACATTTTTGATTGTAAGTGTTTTGTTCTCAAAACTCACCATGAACAGCTAACTAAATTTGATCTAAAAGCTGATGAAGGCATTTTTGTTGGATATCCACTATCAACAAAAGCTTTCAGAGTTTACAATCTGAGGACAAGAGTGATCATGGAATCAATTCATGTGTCTTTTGATGAAAAGAAAATTATAGGTCTAGAAGATACCGATGATCTTGATCAATTGAGATTTGTAAATGATGTACTATATGCTGAACATATAAATTCTGATATTTCTGCAAACACCGATAGTGCAAATACTGATACTTCATCAGACTCTGATGAACCATTATTTACTGATGGTAATCAAACTTTTAATCATGAAGCACATGTTAAGGGGGAGCAACATGATAATACTCAAGAGTCTAATTTAACTGGATAAACATCAGAAAAGGATTCATCAAAGACTGATTCTTCAAATACCGATGTAACAAATTCTGATAACACTGGAAGCACAAATTCAGGGGGAACATCAAGAAATACTGAAGGTACTAATGAAGGTCAACATAGAGACACTATGGATCATGGAGAATCTTCTAGTTCTAAAAGCCAACTTCCTAAAGCTAGGAAATGGACAAAGTCACATACACCTGACTTAATTATTGGAGATCCTGATAAAGGTGTACAGACTAGAAAAACTGCTATTGAAAATAAGTGTCTTTATCATTCTTTTCTATCTCTGAATGAACCAAAAAAAGTGGATGAAGCTCTTCAAGATGCTGATTGGGTCACAGTAATGCAAGAGAAGCTAAATGAATTTGAAAGAAACAAAGTATGGACACTAGTGCCTAGACCAAAGAATAGAACCATAGCTGGCACAAAATGGGTGTTCAGAAACAAAACTGATAGTGAGGGCATTGTTATATACAAAGAACAAAGCAAGGCTGGTTGCAAAGGGATACTCTTAGCAAGAAGGAATTGACTATAATGAGACATTTGCTCATGTTGCAAGGCTAGAGGCCATCAGAATCTTTTTGGCCTATGCTGCTCACATGAAGTTTAAGGTCTTTCAAATGGATGTGAAGAGTTCTTTTCTTAATGGTGAACTTGAAGAGGAAGTTTATGTTGAACAACCTCCAGGGTTTATTGATCCAAAATATCCAAATCATGTCTACAGATTGGATAAAGCACTCTATGGACTAAAACAAGCTCCAAGAGCATGGTATGAAACACTTGCTCAGTTTTTACTGGAGAGTGGTTTTAAAAAGGTACAATAGATAAAATCTCTTTTATCTAAATCATGGTAAGGACTTGTTGTTAGCTCAGATATATGTTGATGATATCATTTTTGGTTCTACTAATGATAAACTCTGTCAGAAGTTTTCTAGGATTATGCAGTCAAGATATCAAATAAGTATGAAGGGAGAAATGAGCTATTTTCTGGGTTTACAAGTTAAACAGACTGACGAATGCATCTTCATAAATCAAGCCAAGTACACCAGAAACTTTCTTAAAAAGATTTGGAATGCAAGATAGCTCAACTGCAAGTACCCCTATGGCTACAGCCACTAAACTGGACTTAAACACTGGAGCATCAGTGGATATAAATAGGTATAGAGGGATGATTAGCTCTTTACTCTATCTTACTGCAAGTAGACCAGGTATCATGTATGCTACCTGTCTCTGTGCAAGGTTTCAAGCTGATCAAAGGGAACCTCACCTAATAGTTTTGAAGAGAATTTTCAAATATCTCAAAGGAACTATAAATCTAGGTTTATGGTATCCTAGGGAATCAGCCTTTAAGCTAATAGATTATTCAGATGCCTATTTTGCAGGTTGCAAAATAAATAGGAAAAGCACTAGTGGAAGCTGCCAATTTCTTGAAGGCAGATTGGTTTCTTGGTTTAGCAAGAAACAAAAGTCAATTTCCACTACCACTGCAGAAGCTGAATATATTGCTACAGGAAGTTGTTGTGCACAGATTCTTTGGATGAAGAATCAATTGCTGGATTATGGGTTAGAATATTCTAAAATTCCTATATATTATGATAATCAAAGTGCTATTGCAATGACAGGAAATCCAGTACAACACTCAATGACAAAGCACGTCAGCATTAGATATCATTTCACTAGGAACATGTAATGGAAGGGACAGTGAAATTACACTTTGTGCCTACAGACCAGCAGCTAGTAGATATCTTCACCAAACTTCTTAGTGAAGCAACATTTACAAGATTGGTAAATGAGTTGGGAATGATCACAGGACATTTCTCAAACACTGATGAGTAGCTGTATAGTCTACAGGCATAAGACTATCAGAAGCTGGCATGTACTGATAAGTATTAAATACTGATAGTTTCAATACTGATTGCCAGATATGCATGATTGATTGCTATTAATTGTACTTGAGTTTAAATTCTGATATCTTAAAATCTGATAGAATAATTATGCATAAACTCTGATAGAGATATACTGATAAGTCAATCACTTAGTCAATGACTAAACTCTGATGATTTTTTTTTTAATTCTGAAAATTGGTTTATTCAGTAGTTAAATTAAATGGGTAATTAGTGGAATTATTCAGTAATTAAAATTACTGATTGACAGCTAGTAATGATTTAAAAAGTGAAAAATAGATAAATAGTTCAGTATTTGATATATACTTCATGTTTTATATATGTAAAATCGTGCACGTTAAATACATCTCCTTATTTTTTGTTCCACTAATAATCTGTTACCCATTCACAATCAAACACCTGTCCAAAGCTATTGAAGAGTTAGTAAGTAAAAGAGAATTTGCTACACCGTTAATCATTATTCGATTTAATTTGTAAATTTCCTATTCTCTCTATTCTCTAAACACTTACCATCTTCAAGCTTTTTCTGCAAAAATGTCTATCACTACTAAGGTCTCCATCAATGGTGTTACTTTTGTCACCAACTAATATGCTGCAATCTTATCAAAGGATGGAGTAAATGAAGATTTCCACTTCATTCAAGATTTTTTGTTGAATAGTGATATTGGGTTTGCTCTGCCTGAACCCAAATCAGTATCCTTTCGAGCTGTAATGGCTATCGGGAACACAGGGGGTCTATGATGCTGGTACCCAAAGTGTACCTCCATCAATTTCTTTCACCTACAACAACTAAAGTATGATGATTACTCCAAAAGTGGTGAGGGCCGCTCTTCATATTCTTGCCAAGGATGGGTACAATTTGTATGTTCCTAATCAGACTATGAGGGACTTCTTTGTCAAAACTGAGAAAGGAGTGGAACTACTTCTTTGATTGCATCTCAAGGGCCTTCACCAACAAAAGCTCTAACTTTGATGTAATCACTCAAACGGCTCAGCATATGGGGTATTCACTAATCATTGACACTAATTTTGATTTAGCTTCTCATATTATTCATGCCATAAGTGAAAGAATAAGTACTGATAGGATAGTAGTTTATTTTACTAGATTTTTACATCTAATTTTTACTCATCTCTATCCTAATAAAAATCTTGAAAATGATGAGAAAGTGCCTCTATTTCAACTTACTAAGAGGGCTTTCTCTGATTTGGTTTCTAAAGATAAAAGGAAGCAAAGGCTTCCTAAGCTGGTGGTGCCTGCACAGGTCAGGCATTCTCTCTATGAGAACTTGCCTACCGTGTATCCTCAATATGCACCATTATGTGCAAACTTGCAGGGCAATGTATAGGAGAACCCTTTTGCAAGTGTCCCAAGCACCACACCCCAAACACTAACACAAACATCAGACCCCTCTGGTGCCTCTCAAAAGGCATCAGTTATAAAAACAAAGAAATCAGCAAAGTCTGATGGTTCTCAGCTATCAGGACTTAGAATTTCTTCACCAAAACACCCACAAAAGAAACAAATGGAGTTACAAGGGGGACATAAGGCACATACTTCCACTACCACTAAACAGCCTTCAACATTCCTAAAAGGAAGTATGTGGCCAATGACACAGACTCTGATGATGAGGACAATGCTACCTTGTCATCCAAATTTTCCTCTATAAAGACTGATGTCAGAGCTACAGTAGTCCTTGGTGGTGATGAAGGACAGGGCTCTTCTAAAAAGAGGAAGCTGGTGAAGATAAGGGGAAACAATTACTGACTACTTCAAAAAATCAGATGCTACATCTACAAATCCTGATGATGTCCCTGTTCCAGCTGTATCAGTTCCTTCAAAGCCTAGGAGTGATAAGGTGTTTAAGGATGATGCAAGCCCAGTTTTAGTCTCAGATACTTCCACACCTTCACCTCAGAAGGGACCAGTGATTGAGTTATCCCATGAACAAATGTCCTCAATGCTCAAAGAAATAAGGACAAAGGGAGCTCATGAGGTTGAGAAACAGATTGATGAAGCCACCAGGGCTAGAGTACTCAAAAGGAGGAGAGGACAGCATGCAGTTAGATCAAATACTCAGCAAGGGCCTAACATACAAGAACCTACACCTCAAAGTGGGGTAGCAGCTACTGAAAGCCCAGTCCCACAAGAACCTTTACTTCAAAAGAGTAAAGAAGACTTATCTACTGCTGCTACTGATGACTACATATTAAACTCTGATGCAGTAAACACTGATGATGCAAATGAGGAGATAACTCCTGACTCTATATTTCTCAAGCCTTCTAAGTACAAGAAACTCTTGCTGGAGTGCATCATGCTGATCATTCCATGTCATCCTCTGATGATGAAGATGAGGAGGACATACAAGAACTTGGCTCTCAAAGAGAGTCAGCAGCCCAAGCTCCTCAGGTCCCACAAGAACCTCTAGCTCAAAGGGTTAGAGAAGACCTAAACACTGGTGTTGATCAACTCAATATACCAACTACAACTTAGGGAAGCCCATAAGAACCTTCCAAGATAACAAATATTAATGCTACTAGCTTAGAACCCGTGCGATGCACAGATTTCTTTAATATTATATGATTTTTAATTCAATTTGAATTGAAAATTTTAGTTTTATGTGATTGATTTAAATTGATAATGAGTTTTAGTTGAAAATAGTAATTGGTTGGTTATTTAATGTTATTATCTTATATATTAAATATAATTACTTTTATTATATTTGGAAAAGAAGGGATTTTGGTTAAAAGAATTTAGAAAAGTTAATGTGTTTTAGGCTTTTAGCTCAAAAAGTCCATTGGTTAGTTATTAGTAATTATAGTTTTATAAATAAATTTGTACATGATATATTTGGAAAAAGAGGTGAGAAAAAATAAAGAAGGTAGCGTATTTTAGTTGAAAAATGCAATTGATGTTTTATTTAAAAAAGAAGTAATTGGCTACTTATTAGTATAAATTATTTTATTATTAAGTTAAATGGCCAAAACCGGAAAACTTTTAAACCAAAACTTTCAATGTTTAATCTATTGTATAATAGTAAAGATAGATAGATATTTTAAAAAAAGAAAATGTTTTACTTGGAAAAATATAAAATATAACATGTTTTAGTTGAAAAGGATAATTGGTGTTTAAGTTGAAAACAGTTAATTGATTAGTTATTAATTATAATAATAATATTATGAATAAAAGACCAAAAACCGAAAATTGTTGAACCAAAATTTTTAATGTTTCGTCTATTATATAGAACTATAAATATTCTATGAATTTTTAATTTAATTTGAATTAATATAATATTATTAATTTTATTTGAATTGATAGTGAGTTTTAAATGAAAGGGATAATCGGTTGGTTAATAATTATTATAATAATACTATTTTATTTTATTGAAAAGAATTGTCCATGTTATGTTGGGGAGAAAAAGGAGGTTGGTTAGAAAAAATAAAAAAGATAATGTGTTTTAGGTGAAAAAAGGTAATTGGTTAGTTATTAATAATTTTATTATTATTATTATTATTATTATTATTATTATTATTATTATTATTATTATTATTATTATTATTATTATTAT
>PHNY01264889.1:12152-31701 GCA_003724115.2 Anethum foeniculum
AATTGTACTATGAGAAAATGTAACAAAATGAAGAAAAAGAGAAATTTACTCGCTCAAAAAGGATGAAACATGACTCAGTACAATAATGTTTTTATTAACTTCTTTTCAATATATAATCGAATTTACCAATAATTTAAAAGACAAAAAAATTAATAGATTTTATGACTCTTATTCTAACACCTCATAAACATCAACAAATGTTAAAATTTGTTGTACTAAAAAGAATTTTGTGAAATACAAAACACAAATTATAATTTTGGTAGCATATAACGCGCAACTTTTAGTTTATCGTATCAATCCATATAATTAATCTTGATATACAATGATAAAAAATACACAATTTATTAAAAAAAATCATGCCGCGCGTAGCGCGGCTTTATATCCTAGTTATATTATATATCTATAAACTCTCACTTAACTAAATTTGTGGCAACCCCTTCACTTTTCTCTCTCAATCCAGGTACACAACCACATTATGGTTCTCTATCTTGCATTCCATTACTTCGATACACTATGGTAAATGGTTCACGGTAAACGTAAATTACGTAACTATTATTGTGGTAAGTGTTATTAAGTGAGACGTATCTACATTTGTACTAAAATTCAAGGTTTACCCGGTGAGACTCTATAGTCTATACAATATGCATACACATGTACCTTTCTTTTCTTTTTTTTTTTTTTTTTTTTTCAGTTTTTAGCCGCAGAGGAAAGATTTTTAACGTGTCCATCATGACCATGGCACCTAAATTACAATCCCATATTTTGTTAGAGCATCTCCAACCCATACTCTAAATTCGTGGATACTATATTATATTCTTTTTTTCTGCTTCTCCAATGGGAGGTAAATTTTTAGATAACAGTAAAATGATCCTTCAAATTTGTTGAATAAGTAGTCATTATCTATAATTGTCACATCAGCTCCACCCAATTAAAAAATGTTAAATACTATCTTGTTTATAGATCTTATGGTCAGAAATCATCTACATGATCTTGAAATTTTAAAACTAGTTATATTTTCAATCAATCATAATAATTATTTATTTTTATTTTTTAATGTTTAATCTAAAAATATTGACAAAAATATAAAATGTTAAAATATTATCACTAAATATCTTCTTATTAAATGTATTATTTTGTTTTCACTAATATAAAACAAAATAAATTAAATTTATTTAAAAAATATATATTTGAAATTAATAAAAATAATAATATTTTAAATATAGCTAATGATTATACTAGTACCAACCTAAATCCTTACATGTTCAATAAAATTTTAGCTAATGGTTTTACCTTTTGCCCTCGGAGATTCTCTTAAATATGAAAAGATAATACTAAGGACAAAGATACAAAATTAAAAATTACATCTCCATCTACAGAGGTCAAAAGTTGGAAGGTCACACTATATCTGTATTATTAGAATTTTCCAAAATGATATTTATCCGAAACATTTATAATTTAAGAGAAAATGAAGAACATGCTTTCCTGGTTCATACAACAGACAAATAGTGGGATCAGCATTTGCACTCAGGGATACAAAGTCATTTGCCACTCATGCACCTTCCAAATATATCAATTAATATATTATACATGTTGAAGACGTCTTGAAATCGCCAGAAAAATTCATATCATTTTATACAGAGACAATAGTTGAGAATATAATTTGTAGTATTGTTTAACGATGGATTACATGAATGCATAAACGCTAGTATCAACGTAGCTATACAGGAAAGAACAAATTCTGGGATATATTGCCTGTGCTTATGAGATCAAATGAAGGATTATCTTTGACTTAATTGTGAATATCTAGGTTGCAACTTATATAGGTTACAAATACAAAGTATCTGATTATGCTGGAACCAAAAAGAAATTATTAATTTATGGGATAGATAATTTGATTAATATTGGGTCTGTATGTGATCAACTTGACCATGCTAATAAATCATGATAGTTCAGTTGCTTCAGACTGGTGGGTGGTAAAATGAAAATGGTGGATGAATAAGGGTAGGGGGTAGGTTGGAACGGAGACATTATCAGCAGATGTAAATGTGAGTGGGACGCTTCTGCAACCACTACCAAAAATGACCTCATTTCACATACAGGCCACTCATCTTTCATCCCTGGCGTAACCCCAGTCTGTTATCACTAGCTTCGTCCAACAGTAGTTATAAGTAATATTAAGAAAGCCAGTTATTTCAGCTGTTTTTATGCAAGTACTTATAAGCACGCACATACCCAAAAATAATAATCGTCTTGGCAAATTTATTAGCTCCATCTTTACTAAGAGCTATCAGCTGTTTTTTTCTTCATTTTGTGTGGAGTTCATGTCGATGTTGATTAGTAGTGTTTTTGCAGTGGGGAGAGTGCAGAAACGCCGTTTCTCATTGGTGTTTGACATGGTCAGGGCAGTCACTTGGTCCTTCACCATGAACCTCGTCTGCTGCTTCAGCACATTCAACTTGCCAGGATCTAACAACTTTGGAATATTTGTTTAGTTTCTACTTTTATTCCTTGCGGCAGAGAGAGCTTCAGCCGTATCAGGTGTTTGTGTCTTTCGGGCAGAGCAGGGGAGTCCTGATAAAATTTTACGTATCAGCTTTAAAGTATTAAAGCTACATTAATAATTTTTTGCAAGCTCTCTTCATTCTATTTTTTAATTTGTCCGCTTTATAGTTTACCTGAAATTTTATTTACTATTTGCTTTCATTTTACTTGAAAGAGTCAACATCCACTTTCAAGTACAGGTATGCATTGAAGTAGTTTTTTAAGATTTGGTTCTATGTTTAGCTAACATTACACAATGACAAAATAGGAAGGGGAATCGAGACAACCGATCCGACCTTCACAAAATTTAGATTATCAATTTCGTAATTGCAACTATCGCCCACTGCCGAACAAATATTCCTTCCAGATCTCCTCATAAAATTCAGTACACTCTGGATGTGTGAATCCAGAAATGGTGGAAATATTCGTACAGTTGGTGGAATGCTTTTCAACCATATGGCGTCTGCAGGAACGACGTCTCACCATTGTATACAACTTTGTAAAGTCTGCTGCCATGTCCTTCAACCATGGCCTTGCTTCCTTCTTTTCTGCAATCATTCGGCGACTAACTCAACTAGTTTCATCTCTATTTTGATTGTTTACCCTCCTGTTTGCAACCTCTTGGTACGTTTTTTGATCCCTACTTGATATAAGATAATAGATTATACAAGATTTGCTTCCACATCCTATCACCAACCATGTAGAGATAATATAAGTATCATTCAACTTGTCCAAACAATAATCAATTAACAAATCTGGTAAGAAACAGTAATAAGTTAGAGATTAGCTAATCCATCAATAGAGTAATCTAATAGTACATTTTACTGAAACGCAAACCCAGCACAATAGCTAAATGATTGGTAAATAATTATTATTTCCTTGCAATCAAATGAGAGACATGAAAGGATAAATGATACTGACATTAGAATATTTGATATTCACTTTCAGAACAGTCTGACATAACAACTGTATTTATAACAGAGCAGTAAAGTGATGCTCAAACCATTTGGTCGATTTATAACTTGTGCAAAAATATTTTAAGAAATTGATTAATGAAGAGGCTACTACTGAGTTTAGCCTTAACCTTTCCGTGAGAGTGATTTCTGCTGACATAAGACTTACTAGCAGCATCGACTATGCCTGCACAGTGTTAGAATATATATATTTATTATATTATTATTGATATATTATATTAAGGGTGTTTTAGTAATTTAGCTTTAAGGGTGTTTTAGTAATTTAGCTTGGAAAGGTTTATTATATATACATTGAGATATGTACTCTGATTATTACGTTCATTATAATAAAACCTTAGTTGTTCTCTTTGTATCTCTACTTTTATCACACAGAAAAATGTATTAAGATTCATATATCAAATACTTTCAATAAACACTGTAGTTTACTAGTATAGAAACAGTTATTGTGTTGGTTTCACTGAGTGAGTTTAGCTTCATTTAACATCTAAAGGATTAATTTAAAAATTTTGAACTTTTTTGATCTCCATTTGTTGTTGTTTATTCACAAAATACACCTCTTTCCACCTGGTGCCAACTTGTGCAAACCTCTGGGTAGTACAGCCAATCCCAGATGGGTAAAATATCTTCGATAACAATAAATTTGTCCCTATCCCAAATGTGCCCACTCAGAGAGTTTGATATAACCAGACTTTAATAAAATCACCTTCTTGCAGCAAAGTACAGCAAGCATCACGGTCTTCTCTGTAGGGAGGTATCAAACTAGCAATACAAACAATACCAGCATCTGCAAAAAGCTTACTAGCCTCACGGTCCTGCCCTGAAACTCAAAAACCTGTATACATTATTAAGCAACAGTGACCAAAGAGAATATATAGAGACATTTGACAAGATAAAATTTAAATTGACAAAAGAAAAGGACCCCGTCAATTCTTTGTATGTTCTCAACACGATCTTCTGCTTTAAAATGAGGTACTCGTCACTTGTCAGACCATGATGAACATTATCACCATCAGGGGTGTAGGTCAACTTTCCTGTATTGTGTAAACCTCTAGCTAAAGCGCAACCAAAAGTGCTCTTTCCTGAATCTACATTCCAAGGCTTTATATGCTCCAAACAAGAAGAAAGCATAAGTGATATAAACCAATTGCATAGTGTCAAGTGTGTTCAAATAACATGCACTCCTATGCATCTTATAATTAATCAAAGGAACTGCTACACTGACCAAAGTAGTTAATTTTTAGACTAAAATGGCATTAAACATTTGTTGAACTTCATGTATAATTCTTACATTTTCTGCGAAAGTGTGCGTGTCCTAGTGGTTCAAAGACGAAAGTGAAAGTGGGTTCGATAAAAAAGAAAATAGCGCAATTCCACAGTTGTTTCCCAGCTAACTTTTGTGCAAAAAAATCTCTTCTGCATACTCTTACTGTAACAAGAAATTGCCATGAAGGTCATCTTATAATTGTCCATGCATACTCTTTCAACATCTAATTTTTAAACTCTAATTGATATTATGATATTATCCCTAAACACCACAAAACATTAGTTAAATTCCACCTGGATCTCATACCAGCACAAATTAATGTGAAATATATCTAAACATCTTACAGTGTATACAGCATACATCCTGAATCTGTCTACAATTTGGAGAACATTAGCAATCTAATCTACTCTAACGAGTGACATTGATTAATTATGAATATTTCTTGATGAAAAAGAGGAGATTTCAAATAAATTAGTAGTTTGTTGGTTAAAGGTAATTTGATGAAGTATGCGAAACCTGAACTGGTGAGCCACTGAGACCTGGATCCAAACTATGCAGCCCTTTTGCCCAAGCAACTTATGCCTAGCGATTTTATTAACCATGCATCAAATGCTGCATGATAATTTGTCGTTCTATTCATTCATCTACTATCACCTGATATTTTACATGAACGTTTTTAAGAGCACTGGTTCGCCAAACATTTATTTAAAGAACTGCATGACATTTTACATGAACATTTTTAAGAGGCACTGTTTCACCAAACACAGACTTAAAAAACTGCTTGACTCAAAGAAATGCTGAATTGACATAAATTTTTTATATGTATCCATTACATATCTATGTAGCTTTAGCCAACAGACTATACAAGACTCCTGGATTCACTAAATTTAGAATTAGCTACCTATTAAGATTAGATTAAGAGTAATTAAAGAGGTTGCTATTCCAAATTCTATTCCAAAATATTTCTCAAATAAAGTGACACCCTCACAAAACATGTCATGTTTTAATTTGAGAGCAAATATAAAAACACACGATTCTTATATTATTATTAGAATGTTTGCTAACATATAAGCATTTACGAATTATTTAGAACAATTTTCAGGGTCTGTGACATTTTCCTATAATAAGTTACCCACCATTGTTTTCAATTTTATTGTCTTGCATTCGCACAAGTAACCCAATAAAATAATCGCATCATTATTTGAAAAGATTCTGAGTTATTATTTTTTCTTTGTCGAGGTTCCAAGTTAAATTTTGAAATATACATAGAATTCCTTAATTTTTGTTACCAAATAATACAAGTATCACATAAATTTTAAGTAACTGAATTAAATTTTCCTCAAAAAAAGTGATTGAATTAAATGTGACTGAACTAAATCGTTTTTCAACATTAAAAAGTTCAGAGAGGATTACAGTGTCAAAATTACAAAATGGTAAAACATAAATTTTGCTCTGTGAAGCTTTTTTTTGTTAGTGGGCCGTCTGGACATCAGTTGGGGCAAAGGCCCATCATTTCCTAAAACACCCAAACTCAAAAAAGCCCAAACAAACCTTAACCTAACACCACCCCTCATAAAACCCTAATTCTCACTAGTCCTCAGTCCCTCTTGAAATCGCCACAGCTCCATCCAGAGAGAGAGAGAGAGCAAAAATGAAGTACAACCCACGAGTCACAAGCTCTCGCCGCAAGAACCGAAAGGCCCACTTCACGGCGCCATCAAGCGTGCGTCGCGTCCTCATGAGCGCGCCTCTCTCCACCGACCTCCGCACCAAATACAACGTCCGTTCCATGCCGGTCCGTAAAGACGACGAGGTTCAAGTCGTTCGTGGGACCTACAAAGGCCGCGAGGGCAAAGTCGTCCAAGTGTACCGTAGAAAATGGGTCATTCACATTGAACGCATCACTCGTGAGAAAGTCAATGGCTCTACTGTCAATGTGGGTGTTAATCCTTCCAAAGTTGTGATTACCAAGCTCAGACTCGATAAGGATCGTAAGTCGTTGCTCGAGCGAAAGGCCAAAGGACGTGCTGTGGCTGATAAGGACAAGGGGACTAAGTTCACTACTGAGGATATTATGCAGAGCATTGATTAAATGTGGTTGGATGGTTTAGTTGTTTTCGTTTCGTGTTTTTGTTATAATTATCCATGTTTTTTGTTTTTCGGATTAAGTGAGAACGTATCGGATGTTAGACTTTATATTATTTTGTTTGGTAATAGCTATGGATTTTAAGTTAAACACTTAAGTGTAATGTGTTTTGTTTTGTTGATCTGCATTTTAATTTCATTTTGGTTTTTGGATGTCTATTTATTTGTTACGGATTTAGGTTGGATATGCGTTAAATTAGTTATGTTCACCTTCGTTTTGTGCTTTTCGTTGTGAAACAATATCTTTTGTTCCAAATTTAGAGAATGTGTACTGTTAGAAGTTATTTAAAGTGACTTGTGTGTTTTAAGTTGTCTTTATTGTCTTGTTGGATTGCTATGCGATTAAACTTTTTATGGATAATGTATCGTGATAATTCAACGAATGTGGTTCTAAAAATGTTAATGGTGCTAATTGTTTTATCTCTAGGTATTAAGGTTCTGTTTCCTGTGGTATTGAACGGAGTGGAAAATTTTCTGATGTCTATGAATGACTTATTTTGTTTCCTTTCTCCCTTGTCGTGTTGGATTGCTATGTGATGGAGTTGTATTTATCGACTGATTTGCTATAGCTTGATATGTAAAGAAGAATGGTTCCGAAATTGTTGAGACTCAGACCGTTGTGGATTGCTACTTGATAATTTATTTTTAGATATAATTTTTAAGTCTGTCCAGCTAGTTATCATTAACAAATATTCTTTTTGTAGCTACACTCCTTTATTCCAAACTTATTGATTTTGAGCTATCCTAAAATGCTTAAGGGCATGTTATAGTGTCTCTTGCAAATTCTCAAGACATTTATGTAGTTATGTGCAATTCCGATAGAGCTTGAGAATTGATATAGCCCACCAGAACAAATCATATAATCAGCTAACCTCTGCTTGCATAAACAGATTACCACTGTTACAAGTTACAGATGTACAATTTAACTAGCAAAAATCTGACACTATCATTGTGAGCAGAGGCGAATGAGGGTATATATGAACGTGTTCGTAATTTAGTGTCTGCAGCTGCAATACAATTCTTATAAACATGTGAATTTCAACATATATCCCTTACCTGTCTTACCTTGCGCAAACTTCTGCCTTGTATCTGATAAAATCCCTTGCCTTGTACCTGATGATATCCCTCTACTGAAACTTGGTGGTGCTTAGATTATTGCCTCATCTCAGGTCCTCAATTCCTTCCAAATCAATGTAAGATTATATTTCTTCCAATGGTATTTGCCCTGAATTCCATGTGGTACGTGTTGAAGGTTTTTTAATTTCAATAATTTCTTTCCTTTGCCCATTCTCATGAGTAGCATTTAGCAACCCCAGCAGGTCCTCCCGGCCTCCACTATCTGTCCCCAGACAGCCAGCCCTCAACAGGCAGCTGGCATTGCTAAATGCTCCTCTAGAAGCAAGCACTCCCGAATATGTCAGATGCGGAAGTGGGGAAGCCGAGAGTTATTAACTTAGTCTGGGGAAGAAAAGTATGGATTATTAAATTAAATCTAATCTTTTGTGTTCTATGTTTCTCTCATTTTAATGATAGAAATTAAAAAAAAAAAAAAAAAGAGCAATTTTGCCAAATAATATTAATGTGGGACATGTTTGCAGTTATCTGTTTGTCTCGACTGTTAATGCTGGTAAAATTAATTTGTTAAATTCTGTTTAGAGTCCCAGATTGTTTAGAACTGGCTGGACAGATTAGAATATATGCATGGAGTATTTTTGTGTGCTATGTTGAGAATCTCTTTGCCGTCTTGTTTACTGGGTTGTTATGTGTACTAGATTTACAATTTGATTTAGAAGGATGAGTTTTGGTTGCAATTGCTTCAGACTGCATTCTGTTCAGCAACTCTTTTGACTTTGGAGTTGCTTGTTGATTGAGGTATGGGAACCAATTAAGCAATTACGGGAACAAGCTGCCTGATTGACTAAAAAAAAAAAAAAGAAAGTTAATTACTAAAGGGATTCACTCATTGGGATCACGTATATATCAGATTAGTCGCTTATTGCGAAAACGAATCAACTTTGTCACTAATCTGAAAAGCTGTATTAATGAGATCATCTCTTAGTGATCATATAAATTAAAATTTTAAATTAGTGATTAAGTTGTGTCGTTTTTATAAATAATAATGGGCGATTCACTAGATATGTTAAGACACAATTACCGATGTTGACTGAAATTTTGAATTCATTACGATATTTACTTGCAGGACTTTTAACCGGAATTTTGAATTCATTACTGATATTTTGAATTTATAGCATATCGAAAATGGATAAGGTTTGTAAATGAATTTAAGCTGAATCCAACTGTTGAGATGTTGGTTTTGTGGCCAAATTAATTTCAATTCGGGATTGATCTATTTTTTCTCCCCAAGAGTTTCATATTGATTATGATCCTAGCTCCTTAAAATGTAATTGCTCAATCAATGAGTACTTCCAAAATTGTGTCTTGAAAAGAAGTTGAACATCCTAACTCTTTAGCATGAGATTTCAAGTCTGTCTACCATTTCACTGTGTCTAACTATATGAACTGGCTGCACTTTATTTCTAGCAAGCTTTCTGATGTGAAACTTGTACCAAATCAAATCGATTACCTAGAACGTAAGAACAAGTCCTTCCATACAAAAAAAGTAAAAATGAACACCTCAGTGAAAATATGACAAAGAATTCTTTGTACTTTAAAGATAGACATTGAAAAACAGGATCGCCAATGGCGTCTCTAGCACCCCCGTGGGAAAGATATGAAATAAGTTAAGTCATGTATTTGCACTTCGTTCAATTTATAAGCATGGGCATTCCTATCAAGCGCGCCAATCATGATCTTTGGGCATGTGACTTGTAGATTGCAAAAATTACATTTCGATGGTCTACTTTGACTTATTTTAAATTTGTACTCCTAGTTAAGATTGATCCGACTTTCAAAACATATAGGAATCTAAATTTGACCCGGATTGTCAAATATGGTATCAAAATTAACTCTTTAATACTTGATATGTTATTTTATCTCACAATGACCAGAGTCCAGAGGCGAAGAGGTATAACGAATACCGGAGATACAAAGGTCTTTTAGATAACCAAATAACCTTCCACCATAAAAAACTAAAAAAGTTTTCAAAGTCACAAATTTGATCAACTCACAAGGAATATCAATATTACACTTTAAAAGGCTGATTTACGCAGCTAAACTCGACTTGAAAGGAGAACTAGAGGCAGAGTACAAGCAAAACCGTGCTAAAACGGGAACTCTCTGGTAGCTTTTAGGAAAGAATTTACTCAGTTACACAGTGCACATATACCAGTTACATGGTGCACATACACCTGCTTGCCTCGTAATCGAACTGGAAAGAAATCAAGATATACCACAAAAAAGGGTTTTGATACTGCCAAGCATCGAATCAAAATATCTAATTAGCAGAAACCTAGTAAAAAAATGTATACGAACTACTTATTGCATGCGTTTAGAAAGCGCATTCCAACATATAAAGTATATATATATAAACGATATGTTATCCTAAATAAATGGCAAAACTGTATCAAGGCTTCAGAGCAAGGGACAAGCCTAATTTTGGTGTTTTGTCCAATGCCTTGGTATCGAACTCACTAGCAATAGTTAGCAGTGATTTTGGTACGACCTCATGTTGCAAAAGGGCAAATAACTTCCCGTGGTTGTTGAGCTTTGCTTTTAGCACTGTTAGATTGTCAACTGTATACAACCCGCCAACAGTAAATGTGTTCTCATTTGTTGAAAACTTACGACTGATCTCCCCAACAACTGCACTTTTCTTTACTTGATCCAAATGATGCACATAAGATGCCTTAATAGAGTCCCCTTTGTCACCCCTGAAAAAAAAGGGGGGGAACGATGTATAATGAGAATGACGCCTTATACCTCGCCGGATGAGAGTATCCATGTAAAAATTGTAATTTTCATGAGAGTGACTTACAGAAGTACTGAGGCACATGAATCTGGTCTTGTAACACTTAAACCAGCAGTATACTTTGTTAATTTGCCTAAAGCAGTCTCATAACCTGCCTCTGCTCCAAAGGCAAATGTAGGAGTACCAAGTGTAGCTGAAAAATCAACAGCTGGTTTTTGCCTGTTCAAAGCAACCGCTGAAGTGAAGGTCGCATGACGATGAAAGTATTGAACCTCTAGCTGCATTTCAGAAGCCCAGCAGAAACGGAAAAAACAAATAAAGTTAAAAGTTATTAAAAACTAGATCATCATAGGAAACCAAATGAACTTGCTAGATGCTGCTTATTGATTCTACCTTTCCAGAGTTGTAATCAGGCAGTTTACATGCAACGACTGTTTTTGTTGAAGGAACAATGTCGCTGAAAGTTAAACTTGTCGCAATCTGCCATAGAGAGTAAATAGCAATAAGGTTATAAGATGTTTATTTGGCGAATTTTTCTACTTCAAATTTATATATCTGTCAGATGAAGGTCACAAGAACGTACATTTGACTCTGTATCGAACTTAACATCAATAAGAGTATTCTTGTATTTATATTGTGCCGCAACATCACCGTTCAATAGTCCTCCTTTCTTCACTGCAGTAGATGTAAGTACCTACAGAAAAGGGTAGAATAGTTGAAGATGAACCATTAAAATGAACAATTCCTCCATAGACATAAATACATCTAATTAAATATTGATTATTACAAAAGGGGGAAAACAAGAGCCAGAGCACTAGGGTACCTGTCACGAGACTTCCGAAAGGCATGCCTATACTTTTTTGCCAAAAGGCATGCCTAAATGGCACGCCATTTCGTTTAAATATAATAAAATTTAAAGTACAATTAGTATACTAATTAAGAGTGAACCTAAATATAAAATCAAAGTTAGTTGATATGAACAACAGAATACCACCATAATACTAATTTACATCAGTAACTCTTCAGATATTTAAATATATATAAATATTTTAGGATTATATTTGTTATTTATGAATATTGCTAATATAAAAATAATTATTGAAAAGTAATAAAAAATTAGCATAAAAGTTTGCCAAATAATGAAAAGGCATGCTGGGCTAATTATCATCATGGCATGCCCATCTTGGCATGCCCGTGCCTCTGTGACATACACCCTACAGAGCACTGAACTCGATATATGTAACTTATTACAAGATATCTGTATAGAATCACGAGGCTCGGTACCAGCTTGATGAACGGAAATATGTAATTGGTTATACCAGAAGATAAATTTTAATATAAAGACTATTAATCACTTTGGACTTTCTTAAGGAGCACAAATTACTAACTTAAGAAAAAAAACCGTTCAGTTTCTGTAGGGTATAATAAAGGTATAATTCAAACTGCAGTACAATAGTATTACATACATATACATATATTTAACATGATCAGATTACTAGATGTTTAAGGCTCAGTTACAAACCTTTTCAAGAATGGGGATAAAAGACAAAAGAAAAAATTATATAGTAAAAAGTTGGTTTTGACCTCTCCTTACTTCAGTCTGAAACCTAATGTTATCAATATTAATGTAGCAACAACTGCAGGAAAGCAAGTTCATAGAAACACCATCTCTTATTTAAAAATCCACTAATGTATAACATCAAAACATCCACCAACTTAAGAATCCAAACAAGGATAGCCACACTGACAATAGCTGTATCCTGTATATAACATATCTTACTAAATCTGTTATACAGTCCTCCTTACCAAAGGTTGTAATATGGTATACTCATGTATCTTGATATATTTGTGGAGTACTGGAATCTATAGCAAAAGAATAAACTCCACGCTTCTATAAAAGCTTCCACCTTTCACTTAACAAATGTATGTCAAGACTCACGGATGGAACCAGGGGCGTCCAGGGGGTTCTTGGACCACCCTGAAATTTATACTTTATACTATATAGATGTATTCTGCAATCTCATGTTAATTATGTACTGTAGCGCAGATAGTCCTTCGCATTGAGTTATATACAGCAAGCCCGAGTTCAAAACCCTTTTTCATCAATTTTTTTACATCATTTCAGTAGCTTTTCCCTTGGTATAGGAAAAAATTCTAGTGGTTGGACTCAAACTTGCAACATGTAGCGACAGGTATCTATAAATGATCATGTAAAACCAGATTAGCTAGAGCTTGCAACTGTTCTTTTGATACTTTTTAAAACTAATAAGTTACTTACCAATTGACCCTTATCAGATATATTTTAAAAGATCACTTTTTTATAAAAATGAAATTTAAAATATTGGACCCCTCTCGCAAATGTCTCTAGGTCCGTCACTGGGTCTAGTCATCTAGATATCAAAAAGGGTTATCTCGGACTCTCGTTTTATTTTATTTTATCTTATATTTAATGACCAATAACTTCTATATGAGCTGAAAAAGTGCAATACATCCTCATGCATTGAAATTGTCATCATAAACATTAAGTACAGGACAAGGTGTAACAAAGTGAATGCCTAAGTTCAAGCTCACAAGAGTTTATTAGTAGACGCCTGTTTCTAGGTAAAAATTGATTACCCAAATGAAAGAATTTAATTCCGTAAATAATTAAAATCCCAAATCTGAGGAACGATTTCCAGGAGCAGATGATATAATTAGTGATCTTTTTGTGATTGGTAAACAGTGAATCTCCCAGAACCTCCTAAACTAATTTTATTCAAAACCTCCCAACTCGCATAAAAGTATCTCTCTAACTATGGCCACTTGGCTCTAAACTAACAACTTACAATAATTCAGACAAGACATTCAGATTAACCAACTACAAAAAATTATCGTAGTCCTCGACTTTGCGACTTGTAAGAGTTGAAACCACTTCACTGAGTACATAAAAACTAGATAAATTATGAATAACAGATATAAATATTGTAAGCATCCAAATCAAACACAAATAGACACAAGTAAATATATATTATTAATCCATATATAAATAAACATACCACGCCAGTATCAGTAGCAGTAGAAACTGAAAACTTCTGATCAGAGATATAGTCCCTGGTAAGAACATCTACAAATAACACAACATGATCAAGATTATTTGTAATAAATCCAAGGCAGTGCGTGTATAAATAAATAGATACAGAGAATCTGTGTGTATACCTTTGGCTTTTTTGCCGATGTCGGAGAAAAGTCCGGGTCCGTTACTCATGTTTTGGTGATGAGTGAAACACAGTTGTTCAGAGGCGCAGACACAGACTGAGATGTTGATTCTTTTTGTGCCCTTGTTTCGTTCTTTTTCTGGAAAACAAATGTTTTGCGTGTGTATATATATTATATTAAAATTTTGGAAAATTAAAAAATGTTACTTTTTCACTTATTTTTAGGTTAAAAAAATGTGGAGGATAAATAAATAAAATAAAAAGTGAATGAGTAACTGTGGGAAAGTATAAAATTACCATGTTTACGATGAAAATAATATACATATTCCAACACACACAAAAATATTATATATTTTAAAATAGATCCAACAAATATTTTGTCTTATTTTTATTAATATAATTAGGAAAATAAGTCGTGCTTCGCTGCGGCAATATAGTAATACTTTTAAAAAATTTATTAAATACAATGACACAGCATCTTTTAATATATCTTTCAACTATATTTAATATAAAATAACAAACATAAATAACTTAAATTTAAATATCAAATAATACATTTTATAATTAAATAGTCTCAATAATGAAACAAACCTCTAAAACTAACTGATTTATAGCATCCTCCGTTCTTTCCGGACAAACATAAAATCAATCAATTCTAAAACTAACTGATCCCTATCATCCTCTATCATCCTCTGTTATTCTCGAACAAAATGCCGCGTTTTAAAATTATAAAATTAATTAAGCATTCTAAAAGTATAAAATCAATCAAATAATAACATACACTTAAAGGCTTAACAAAACAAATAATGACAAAACTATCATAATATGCAAAATAAAGTTTGAAAGACAAGTGCTAATGAAAATAACAAACATAAATTACTTGAATTTAAATATCAAATAATACTTTTATAATTAAATAGCATCAATAATAAAACCAACCTCTAAAAATAATCGATCCACAACATCGTCCGTTCTTCCTGGGCAAAAGGCTGCAATCGGAAATCATAAAATCAATCAAACATTCTAAAATCATAAAATCAACCAAATAATAACATATACTTAAAGGCTTAACAAAACAAATTCTGACAAAACTATAATAAGATGTAAAATAAAATTTGAAACACAAGCCAACTAATAAAAACTCTAGCTAACAATTTGCTCTTTTTTTTTTCAAGCCAAAGATTTACACTTATGTATATATATATGATTATTTACTTCCGTTTTAAACTATAATTTAGGATTTGAAATTTAGGAGAGCTTAAGATAAGAACTTTGACTTGAAATGAAAATTTTAGCAAATAATAATCTGATTGAGAAATTTTAGGAAAACTATAACATGATAATTTGAGTTAGGGAGAAAGTTTAAGAGAAAATGAGGTAACTAACTTTTCACTTGAAAATAAAGTTTGAAAAAATAATAATATGGTAGAGAAATTTTAGGAGAATAATAAGATCAGACAAGTTGCTCCCTCGCCTCGCAGCGGATAATTTCAGCTAAATGGAAAGCTTATTGATATACTCCCTCTGTCCCATCCAATTCTTTACATTACTTGTTGACACGCTTTTTAAGACTCCTTTAAAGTATAGTTCCATAATTTTTTTTAATTTTTTTTTCTGAATAAAAATTTATTGTTTAAACTTTTATTCAGAAAAAAAAAATTTGAAAAAGAATTATGGAACTACACTTTATAGGAGTCTCGAAATGCGTGTAAACAGTGCACGTAAAAATTCAGTGGGACAGAGGGATTAGTAGAGAAATTTTAGGAGAATAATAAGATGGTAATTTTATAACTTGAGTTAAGAGGAAAGTTTATTGATATAGTAGAGAAATTTTAAAATAATATAATAATAAGGTAATTTGAGTTAAGAGAAAAGTTTAGGAGAATATGAGGTAATTAATATTTTCTCTATTTATTATTTCAAAAAATTAAGAAAATTCGTAAAATAGAATGAGACAATTTGAGAGGAGCCACATAAACGCCCCCGTCTTCTCCTTTATATAAGTTTATTGATTTATTGATTGATTGATGATTTATATCTACACAAAGTAGTCATTTTGTTTATTAGAAAATAATCAATATTATTTTGACAACTCCGCATTTGAAAATGAATTTGGGGATTTTGACATTTCTATTTCTACAAACATGTTTAAAAAAATAGGAGTTTTATTCATGACATATTCTACTATTTATTTTTACTATTTTAAAGTATCATAAATAAAGGTTAAAAGATTTACGTGATTGAATATAACAATTATATATAAACAATATTCTCTAAAATAGAGACAAGGATCGACACATCGTATCTAATTATCGAGATTAAATCGAAAACGAAAGCGTACCTGAATCCATTAAGCGATGATTGTGACGGTATTTGACTTCAAAAATATGTTTTTGATTATGGTCATCCTCAACCAAATACTTCTTTAATGTTCTCAATAGCTCTCTCTGATGGGTACAAGAAAAGCTAGTATGCGTATCTGATATATTGGGGACTATAACCTTTTCGTATACCGCCTAATTAAATATCCCATTATAATTTAGTTGGGCCCGGTATTTGGTATTCATTTATATTAAAATCTAAATGTGTTCTTTATTTGATCACTAATTTAACCCAATAAAATAAATAGCTAATATAATTTATATATTTATATGTAGCCCATAAAATAACTATTATTATTAAAATAATAATAACAAATCTCCCACTTGAGCTGCATATAAATCCAGAATCAATTATACAAATCTTTAGTGCGAAACTTTATGCTATTAATCATCCTTAGATTTTACCAAAACAATTATGTCCGTTTACTATATTTGTATGAGATTCTGGCGGCATTCGTCACAAATATTAAGTGACTAAACCTTCCTTGGTCACCACACAAATATATTCAACGACATGAATCAAAGTATGGATGAGTGACATGGAAATGGCATACAATGTGATCTATATAACGCCTATTTCCAACTATTCCTTAGTCAATCTCTAATGAGATTGATTCCAATTTTCTCAACTCAATGTTAAATCACAATAAGAAAAGTGAACACAAAATAAGAGTGATATTTAATAAAAATTAAAGTTCCATCAACTGTATTATGCAGAATATAAACAACTCAATGTTTATTACATAAAACAACAAAATACAAACTCCCACTAAACCAAAGTATCACATAAGGTAACACCCATATGAGCAGTATGCTCGTGAAAAACCTTAGGTGTTAAAGTCTTTGTGAGCGGATCCGCAACCATGGAGTTAGTCTCAATGTGCTCTATCGAAATCTGACCATTCTGAATCTTTTCTTTAACAACTAGAAACTTTATATCTATATGTTTCGCTTCTGTAGTGCTCCTATTGTTATTAGAATACTCCACTGCTGATTTATTATCACAAAATATCTTCAATGGTCTTTCAACACCATCTAGAATACGCAAACCAGTGACAAAATTTTGCAACCATAATGCTTGATTGGATGCCGTAAAATATGCCATATATTATGCGTATATTTGGTAGACCTCCATGAAATCGCTCCACCAGCTAGTAGATAAACATAGCCCGAAGTAGATTTTCTTTAATCTATACATCCTCCAAAGCCAGAATCTGAATAGCCAATGACTTCAAGATGATCTGATTTCCTATATGTGAGCATGTAGTCTTTTGTTTTCTTCAAATACCTTAGGACTCGTTTGACTGCTTTCCATTTTTCCATTCCCGGATTACTCAAATATCTTCCAAACATTCCAACAATGAATGTTATGTCAGGCCGAGTACAAACTTGAGCATACATTAGACTTCCCACTGCCGAGGCATATGGTATCTTTTCCATTTCCTTTACCTCAAGTTCATTCTTGGGACACTGTTTGAGACTAAATTTGTCTCCCTTAGACACGGGTGTATCCGTTGATGCACAATCTTTCATGCCATACCTTTCCAGGATCTTTTCGATATAGCTCCTTTGTGACAATCCAAAAATACCTCGAGAGCGATCTCAAATTGACTAGTGAGAAATTTCTTTGTATCGTGCAATAAGCCTATATCATTAGTGGCAAGTAAGATGTCATCAACATATAAGAGAAGAAAGATAAATTTGCTCCTACTGAACTTATGATATACACAATGTTCCACCAAGTTCACTTCAAAACCATATGATGTGATAACATGATGAAATTTGTGATACCATTCACGAGAAGCCTGCCTGAGACCATAGATGGACTTCTTTAATCTACAGACCATAGTCTTTGGATCTCCAATGACAAAGTTTTCTGGTTGCACCATATAAATTGTCTCGCCAGTGTTACCATTGAGAAATGCCGTTTTTACGTCCATCTGATGTAGTTCTAAATCGTAATCAGTCACAAGTGCCATAAAAATTCTAAATGAGTCTTTCGAAGAAACCGGAGAAAAAGTCTCATTATAGTCGATACCTTTCTTTTGAGTGAATCCTTTTGCGATTAGACGAGCCTTATATCTTTCGATGTTACCACTCGAATCCCTTTTGGTTTTAAATATCCATTTGCAACCAATAGGTTTTGATCCTTTAGGTAACTCGACAAGATCCCAAACGTTGTTGTCTTTCATGGATTGCATCTCTTCATTCATGGCATCAACCCACTTTTGAGAGTTAGGATTTTGCATGGCTTGTTGAAGATTTATAAGATCATCTTCTCCAATGCCAATTCCATCATCATGTTCTTGTAGAAGAACAATATAATCATCTGGAACTGCACTTTTTCGCTCTCTAGTAAATCTCGTTAGTGGCACCTCTTGTGATTCATGAGGTTGTTGAATTTGATCAATTAGTTCCTCATGGGGAATGTTAGTGTTGTCTTGAACCGAAGGGCCTTGAACAATGATAGGTACCATAATCTGATCATTGCTCTCAGCAGTGTCATGAATGTAATCATGACTATCTTCTTCAAAGACAATACTTTTCTGTATAACTTCCCTCCTAAAATCAACATCCTCAAAAAATCTTGCATTATTAGTCTCAAAGAAGGTTCTTGAAGCGGGATCATAAAATTTAAATCCGCGAGTACGCTTCGGATATCTAACAAAATAGCAACTGACCGTCCTAGAGTCCAATTTCTTTTCATTTGGCCTATATGGCCTTGCCTCAGCTGGACAACCCTAAACATGTAAGTGTTTAATACTAGGTGTTTTCTCAGTCCAAAGTTTGTAAGGAGTTTCGGCTACTGCTTTAGTTGGAACCCTATTAAGGATATAAATTGCAGTCTTTAGTGCATCTCCCCAAAATGACTCATATAAGAAGAATGACTTATCATATTTCTCACCATATCTTTAAGAGTACGGTTTCGCCTCTCAGCAACGCCATTCATATTAGGTTTGCCTGGCATGGTGTACTGAGGGACAATTCCACACTCCTTTAGTGAAAGTGTTTGTCCTAAATCCAATCATGTTGATGAGTTAGGAAGAACTTTCTTGTATTTTTATTTGATTTCATTAATATTAATAAAGACCTGTTTTGGGTTTTATTATGGGCTTTATCTTTTTAAAGTGTTTTAAATAAGATGTTCCATAGTTTAGAGTAAAGCTTCTAGAATTATAATG
>PHNY01264900.1:5696-30647 GCA_003724115.2 Anethum foeniculum
TTTGATAAGAAACCAAATGGACAGAGGGAGTATTTTTTTACATTAATTGCTCAATCAGTTGACCGTTAGTGAGGAACACTGGAAATGCTTCAGCAGATGAACATAAAGTTGAGGGTACTGTGGAGAAGCTGTCTGTGAGTTGGAGTGTTTTTTTTTCTTCCCATGTCCATGCAGGAGAGACTTATAACAGAATATTGGTTTTTATAAATGCCTCAGTTGTATTTGAGTCATTGTTAGAGTGATAGACACACCTTCAAGAACGAAATAAATATGTAGGAAGAATCATACTTAATGCCATAGTTTCACCTAATATTAAGAACCCTAATTGAATATGTGGAAGGTTGCAGTAGTTTAATATTGCTTGGCCAAATGAAGTCACATATAACCCAAGTTCCAAAATTAATCTACTCTCATTCGCATGGCAGTTACAGAAAAAGTAAGTTGATGCGAGCGTACTTGCCTAAATATTCTTTTTGATTGCTTGTTCACCACGATTTTGAATCAGAAGAGAGATTTCAAGTATTCTTTAAAGATGAAAGAGATAGAAATTAAATAGGAAACGACTGAGGGTAATTATCAATACTAGAAAGAAGTTAGTGATGCCGCCAGACTGTTATTCATCTAGTGTGCACTTGTTGCGTCCAATCTGTAACAGATGCATATATGTACAGATATAGATAGTCAGTAGAACATGAAGGAGCAGCCACAGTTCTAAATATATTTCCTTGGTTTTTCAGTTTACTGTTTTACCGTTACTTTCTGCGTGTAGAATGTCATATTATGCCAGTGAAATACTTTCCCTGAGCTGCATGCTTTTTTTTTTTTTAAGAGAAATTGCATTTTCACTTAACTTCAGCAAACAATTTCTGCATAATCTGTTGACATCCCTTTAAGTTGTCTGAGTAATAAAACGTGCACGATTTTTCATCGCTAATAGACTTTTTGCAGTACATTCCTGGAACAAAGATGGTGTTCCCTGGGTTAAAAAAGCCACAAGAGCGAGCTGATCTCATAGCTTATCTAAAGTCATCAACTGCCTGAGCCTATTTTGGCTGATAGTTGAAAAGGATTCCTAATTGTTTCCATGGTAACAAATAACGACGCCAGGTCTCCATGAAACTTAGTCCAGCACGATTAAGCCACTGAATGTCTGCTTTTCTAGAGCCCCAGCCCAGCCCTGATCAATTTTTGGAAGTCTCATAATAGATAGTTGTTTGGTGATAATTTATGGAATGCATTCCGTATTCATACATGTTATTGTGTTGTTGGAATGTTTTGGTCAGAAGCGTTTTCGAATTGATATGAAGAGAATTGGTTACTGTTTCAGCTTGAATTCTTTTCTGTGAGTGATGTAGTTGCAGACTTGCAAGCAGGGACGGAGCCAGGAATAAAAAGTTGCAATCATGAGCCGGCATTGACTTGAAATGTAGATTCGAGTCTAAATGAAAGAGAACATAACAAAAGACAGACGATGAACAAAGAACAACTATTCTATAAAGGGGGTGGTATCTGTTGCTTAAACAAATATAAAGCGAGTACAGATTCTTAGCCAGTAAATGGTTGTGGATTTTTATATATTTTGTTGAGCCTCGACTAAATAAGATTCTTAAATAAGAATATTTAGTTAACTTTGTACCCTTAGTGTTTTTTTTTTTTTAAAAAATTTAAAATTAAACCGTGTAAAGGCAAGAATTGGATAAATAGGTGTTCTTACTTGGTTACTTTGAAATCGAAGTAAGGTGGGACCGAATGATCTTTATATTATATTTTTCGATCGATTCTTGACCGACAGCCGTTTATATATTGATTCTTGACCCCTGCTGCTTATATTTTAAACCTATGGTATAAGTGCCATTAGCCCCTAAATATAAAATCATTAATTTTCAACCAAATACATGTATCCAATAAGGTATTTAAGTATATTCCGTTTAAAGCAGAGTTAATGAAGATGAAATGTACATCATGTTACTCTATTTCATGAAAAACTCTACTCTACTAAGTATAATACAAAATAGTTGATAAATGTATAATTTAGCTGTCAAATTTTTTTAATAAATAATCGTAATTACTTTATCTATCTTTTTTAATATCTTTTTTAGAAAAAATAATGCAATTTAAGGAAAATATTAATCGAATAATTACTTTCATAGTTAATTTAATTAATTTGATCAAATGATAATGATTATTATGTGGGCGGGGGACGTGAATTTTGAAGCTATGGAGTTTGGACAGAGTCTAGAGTGGAATGCGTATATAAAGTTCCCTCGCTTTCTTTTCGATATCCATCTTCTAAACAACACAAACACAAAACAATCAAAAACCTCAACACCTCCAGGTAAAATATTATTACATTCACCTCTCAACTAATTTCGCTACTACTCATCTTCTTACATTTCTTAGCCGATTCAAAACATTCATTACCCATACATTTCGTATGTACACCTTACTTTCAGTTGTAATTGTCTGTGTGCTTTAGTATCATTATTATACATACTGTAAGTTGCTTAGAATCTAGTTCGTTTGATCCTCTCCACTTTAGCTATGTGTTGTGTGCCTTTTGGTTATGATCGATTATATATAGTCAGTGATCTTAAATTGATCTAGGATGACTGAGTCATCATTTTTTTTTTTTTATTGTCTTTATCGCTTTATTGAGTTGATAGACACCTGAATTTTGTATTTAGGTAACACATCATTTCTGAAGGAACTGGAGTTCCATCTCTTTTCCATTTCCATTCAAGAGTTCTTATGTGTTTCCACGCCGTTATATAGCAATTCCTGAGCCCAAGCGTTAAGAATAAATTCATCTATCAAAAGGGGTTGGGGTCGTTCTAGACTGAGAAGCAGAATCACTTTTTCATGTCATTATCTGTGCAGGAAGTAGTAAATTTATAGTATTCGGTTCAATTTTTTTTGTAAAGTTTATAAATATTTTTGCTTTGTTTGTTGATTTGATGTAGGAGAAGTTTTCAGATTAGAGCTTGTGATTAGTTTTATGTTATTGGTATATCTGTACTGTATATAGTTGAAGAGATTTTTAGCCTTAATAATTTATGAAAATTTTATTGTATTTGATATTTCATAATTTATTGACACAGTAAAAAGCACGTACAGAATTTTATGTTTGTCTTCTATGGTGATGTTGATATTCTGTATATATCAGCCTACTAGACTAGTTCTGTTTGACTGTTCAATATCTGAGAAGATGCTGATTTCTTCATTTTGGTTATGAATATACTTACAAAATCAACAATCTGGAGTGGATGATCATCATCTTCTTATTATTTTTTTCCAGGAAAATGTTGGTCAACGGTCACAATGAAGATATGGAACTTTCTAACTCTTGTGATAAGGTAGGCTGATTTTTGGACATTTCATCTACTGTAAATTCTACCACGTTATTGAATATTGACTAATGTTTGGAAGTCTCTGCTGCAATGGCTAGAAAATATTATATCTTCTAGATTCAAATTTATGTACTACCGTTTGACACCGTTAAACTGCTACCTTTGTTATATATTTGAGATTCAAGGCACAAGCTAAAGTGCCACTGTATGTTTCTTTCGAGTTGTTTGGTTTAAATTGTTATTATTATTTTTTTTTCTTATCACAGATATTAAATTTGCTTTGATTTTGTTTATAATTACATTTGTAGGAAAAAGCTGATCCTGGGAAGCCTGCATCCATAACCTGGCAAAGGAAAGTAGATAGCCAAAGAATTCCCCTTTCGGAGTTCTGTATAAGCTGGACGGATATTATTCCTTTGGTAAGTATTCATTTTAGATGGGAACTAGTACTATTTCAGTCCAACACTATTGGATCCAAGGCAAGGAAGAAATGACACAGGCTTGAGTAAATGCTACTTCTGATCTCATTCCTTCAAGTCATTACAACCTAGAAAATGTTTTTTGCGAGTTGTTCGTATATCATGTCTTAAATTGCTGAATAGCAGACACCCAATTTTAAGCTAAAATCCATCCAGTCCAAAAAGAAAATTATGATTACAAACTCTGTATCATGTACAAAATTCATCTTAAAAAGGACTGTTCTTGAAAAAAAAAAAAAAAGAAGAAGATTGGACCATATAATTTCTTTGCTAATTACAAACTTCTTCTTTTGTTAATTGATTTCTTTGCTTATCTTTCGTAGTTTCCAATAGGTTATCGACTTTGGCGGCAACTCCGAGAAGAGGCTTCTCAGGTAAATGTAATTTTCATTTTTAGCTAAGACAATTATTTGCTGAAATGTCTTTAATTATAGTAATAAGATGCCCTAAAATTTTCATCCTTTCAGGGGATAGCTATCAATCCCTTCACTAAGCGTGCTGTCACTTCATGTCAAGGAGTTCCACTAGGTGGAATTGGGTAAGCCTATTGTTTTTCTTTTATTAGCATGCTTTGTTGATATGTGGTGTACTGAAAAACAAGATTACAACACAAGGTTGAAGATTTTTTATTTACATTCTCAAATAAGCCCAATAAAAAATCTCTGAATATACAGTTTTCTATATGGAACATAAATGTTAAGTTATCCTTTCTCGCACACAACCCAAACTTTATTTACAGCTTTAGAATATCATATATGTGCTACTTCTATGCATTACTGGTTGATCAGACCTTCTCGAGCACTCATGATTTTATGTTCTCAGGGACCAAGAGAACACCTTTGCAGATAAATTTTGTGGATAATCATGTTACTTTTACTGGCTTATTTTTCATTAGACATACAACTTAGACAAATAAAATTAATCAAAATCCATAAGGTTATTGATTCCTGGAACTTTAATGACTACATCATGAGAAACCTGTCTAATCCCTCACTCCTATTCTCGAGAAAACACTGTTTACAATCATCTTTTCATTCTAGAATTATATTTGATTTTATATCTGTCTTTTGAATCATACTGTTATGTGATTAATTTATATTTCTACTATGATTCTCTTCTTTTACTTTCTGATGGCAATGGAACCAACATCTACTATCACTTGATGTGCATGGGATAACCATCCAGTACATGGAATCCAATAATCTCAAATTAAATTATGTGTGCATAGCTTCATAGAGATTGCCTTCTGTGCAGAATGAATCAGATGACCATTGCCTTTATAAGCACTTACACTTGGCTCACCATCACTTAAATAAACCCGATGCTACCACAATTTTGTCAACTCTTAGAGTTTCCCATGTGGACCGTTTATACCGGTGGTAGTTCAAGTACAGGATCAACTTACTGTACATTTAAACTGTAATTTATCGACATGGAAAAAGTTAAGATACGTTGTAAGAGAATTCTATGTAGAAAAGAGTTCTTTACTCCAACATAAATTGGAATAAGATAACACCGATTTCTGATAAAGGTATACTTACCAGATTACCCTTAGTATAACACATTTCATTTATTTACTGCTGCTTTTTGTTCCTTATTTTTCAATATGTTATCACCTGAATTTTTTTTTTTTTTTAAATTATATTGTACTGCATTTGTAAAAAAAAAATTTTTGAAATTTTTTCAAAATTTCAGTGCAGGAAGCATTGGAAGATCTTACAAGGGTGAATTTCTGCGTTGGCAACTATTTCCTAGAACTTGTGAAGATAAACCAGTTTTGGCAAATCAATTTTCGGTGAGTATGATGTCTTTATATTTAAATATGTACTATATTATCCTTATACCAATCCTTAGGTACCTCTAATTAAAAGTTTGCATAGTTGAAACTAGTACTTCCAATATGACAGAATATGAGTACATACATTATTATGAAGCTAAAATACCATCTACTATGATAATGATTGAAGAATTTTCACAAAATTGGTTTTGTTTAAGTTGTACTCAACACATATGTACCATTTGTTCATAAATTCTGTTTCCAAGTGCTTAGGACATGACCGCTCAAATGCAGCTGAACCTGCACTGTCAAAAAATTGCTAGATTATATAATGTTGGGGCCTAATTTTATTATATCATCCTTGTCCAATCCTGCATGTTGAATTTCATTGGAAACTTAAAAGAAGGCGGTGAAGTGGCCTATTAAAAATTGACAAAGCAAACTCTAGAGGAAAACATTCAGTGACCCAAGCTTACGGATTTTGATTTGAACATTAGCTTTTGATAGTTTTGCCTGCATTGTATTCTATAGTTTAAAGAACCATTTAAACTTGTTAAATCATTGAATTAATTTACTCATGGACTTCTGTGCAGGTGTTTGTTTCACGCCCAAATGGTGAAAAGTACTCGTCTGTACTATGCCCTAGGAGCCCAGAATTGCCGAAGTGAGCTGCTACTATGTTGTTTGTTTTAAACTTGTTTATTTAAATAGTTTTTGCCTTGATAGATACTCAGCTTTTTATTATGAATGCAGAAAAAGAATAGGGAAAAGATGATTAGCTTATTTCTGTAAAAATGTATGAATATTTGTTCTTATATTAAAAAACTCTAAACCTTTCTGAAAAATGATTTATATGAACAGAGACGATTTAGCTACTGGAATAGGATCTTGGGACTGGAATCTGACTGGGCATAATTCTACATACCATGCATTATACCCAAGGTCTTGGACCGTATATGAGGGTAATATTATGAGTCATGACTTATAAACAACAGGCATTGTCCACAACTTTCTTTATGTATAATTCTTCTATTATAAAATGTAGATGCATGTTTCATTAAATGCAGGTGAACCTGATCCAGAACTGAGAATAGTGTCACGTCAAATCTCTCCAATTATACCCCATAACTATAAGGAAAGCAGCTTCCCTGTGGCAGCATTTACTTTCACGGTGAGATAATAGTACTTGATATTCTAATTGTTTGGGGCTAGATAGTTTACTTCCTGCTGTAATAGGTTGGTTCATTTTGTTTCAGCTGTCTAATTCTGGGAAGACTCCTGCTGACGTGACCTTGCTTTTCACATGGGAGGTATTGTGTGTTCTTTTTGTGAGAACTAATTATATTTTCAACTAATATTTTTGGTATTGTTTTCCATTTTATCCATCAGAGCCATCCCATGGCTTGCATTATATTTAGAAAGTAGAGACACTTGACCAATAACTAGAACTTATCACAACTCTTTTTGTTAATTCTATTCAGAATTCTGTTGGTGGTGTATCTGGATTATCTGGCCAGCATTTCAATTCCAAGATTATGTAAGAATAATATGAATCAACCTCTTCACAGAAAATTATTATTTTAATAATGGTTGGTATAGAATAGATTAAATAACATTTTCATCCGCGTTAAGGAATAATAGAGTTTCTTGGCTGATTTCTAACATTTAATGTTACTTTATTAGGGAAAAAGTTGGAGTTCGTGGTGTGCTTCTGCATCACATGTAAGTAGCCTTAAAATAGAACCACAATATCCAGAATTGATAAAAATGTAAAACCACGATTCACATTTTTTTTTACGCTATATCCAAAACTATTGTCCTGACCCCCAGTTGATGCAGGAGTGCCAATGGACTTTCACCTGTAACTTTTGCTATTGCAGCAGAAAAGACGAGAGATGTTCTTGTCTCTGAATGCCCTTGTTTTGTAATGTCTGGAAACTCTCCAGGCATCACAGCGAAAGACATGTGGAATGAAATAAAAGAGGTTTGTCTCCTACTATTGCATTTGTGTAACGGAAACATTCATACTTTGCAGATAAAATCTAATGATTCCATTTTCATAACTTTACACTGACAATTATTCAAAATTTCATCACAGTTGAAGTTCATCAATGAAGATTACATTTTGCTGTGTTTTCCTCCCTGCCTGTACTTATTGTCACTTGTTGTTCTTCTGTGTCTCAAGCTCTAATCATAATTAGTTAGGAGCAGAATACTCCTAGAAGAAATTTTGGGAAACCCGACTGACCTAAGCAAAATTTGTAGTTTTGAGGTGATTACAGATCAACATTTGCAAGTCTGTTGGAGATTATTTGAGAGCAGACCTACAAGTAGAAACTTTCCTAATCTCTTTTTGAATTGCCTTCATGAGAGATACAACACAACCTAAATAAGTAACTAAAACCTCAAATACAGTAATTATTACTCCACTAATTAGTCTCGACTATAGTTAATAAATTAATAAAGCTTTTTGTCTAATTTTTTCCCCACTAATTAGTTTTTCGACTACTTGCTGTTATAGGTGGGAAAAAATTGCAACAATTTTAGATCAAGTGACCTTTAAGTAGTGTATCAATTAGCAACTGTTAAGCATTTCTGATGTAGCTTTTAAGTGGATATCCGAAGCACTGGAGTGATCCAGTAGCCAGAAAGGGCCTAGAAGTGCCTATTACTACACCACACTCGTATGCTCCTTGATGACCAACATGCTCTGACTGAGGGTCTTTTAGATCCAGGACGATTGAAATACAGTCAATTTCAGATGTTGTAACAATAACTTACCAAGTGGACAATGTTCAGTGAAGCTATCCGTAAACTAAATTTAACAAAACCACATGCCCATCACTGGTGGTGGTATTTACTTGTGGTCTTGTATAACTAGATCACTTCACATAAAAACCAGCATTTAGCAAGTAGACATTTGACCATTGCGCCAAGCACGACTTTCATGCAAAAAACTCATAATGCACATCTTATCTTACCAATTTCTCAATATTATTTAAAGTTCTTGATGTATAGTATATACATTGTACTCAACAAATCTCTTTTTCCCCATAGCATGGATCATTTGATCACTTAAAGTCTGCTGAAACGGCAATGCCTTCAGAATTAGGGTCCTCTATTGGGGCAGCTGTTGCAGCTTCCGTGACAGTTCCACCTAATGCAGTTCGCTCGGTTACATTTTCATTGGCATGGGACTGTCCACAAGTGCACTTTCAGAGCAAAAAGAGCTATAACAGGTGAGGTCTAACATATAACTTTGAAGTATGACATTTGATTAGCTACAAGCATAGATGTTATTTGCATAAACTTACAACCTTTTTACTTTAGGGCCGATCATGTAATTTCTTTTTGGTGATACCCACTTTCTGGAAATAAAAAAATTCTATAATATAATATTTAATTTCCACTGAAAGAAAATTGAATACACAGGCGCTACACCAAATTCTATGGCACTCAGGGTGATGCTGCAGCAGATATCGCACGTGATGCTATTTTTGGTAATGCTTTTATTCTTTCTTCAGATCATGAAAGATTGTTAATGTAGTGATGTATGAGAAATGGAAAACAAATTCTACAACTTAAATTTGCTTAATTGTTGATTATATCCTAAAATAAGTCGTATGTAAATTCACTTCTATGAGGATAATGGTTTGAATTTGGTTTTTTCACGTCTAAATCTCAGAGCACTGCAACTGGGAGTCCCAGATAGAAGCGTGGCAAAAACCCATTCTTGAAGACAAAAGGCTTCCTGAATGGTGAGCTTTTTTAGGTTCTTCTTTGCTTATCTCACCCAAGCTTCCACAGATGAATACTAATTTTTCTAATTCCTTTCTCAGGTATCCGGTCACTCTTTTCAACGAGCTTTACTATCTTAATGCAGGGGGGACAATATGGACAGGTAAAGATGGAAATTGTTATGTGTCGTGTGACCGTGTCGAGCTAGAAGAATAACTAAGCTTTTATTTTCTTGCAGATGGATTACCTCCCATTCATAATTTATCTGTAATCCGACAAAGACAATTTTCCCTTGATACGTCCAATAATGACCTTAAACAAAACAATTCCAATCACAATGATACAGCTGTCTATATTCTTGAGAGCATGGCGTCAGTACTTGAAGAAATTCACAATCCGGTTTCGGTGAATTCAGCAATAGGAACAAAACTGCTTCAGGGGGATGATGAAAATATTGGTCAATTCCTTTACTATGAAGGGATTGAATATCACATGTGTAACACTTATGATGTTCATTTCTACTCATCATTTGCACTAGCCATGCTCTTCCCCAAACTTGAACTTAGTATACAGAGGGACTTCGCAGCAGCAGTAATGATGCATGATCCTAGGAAAAGGATTCTTCTCCATGATGGAACTTTGGGCCAAAGGAATGTTCTTGGTGCTGTTCCTCATGATATTGGAATGTTTGATCCATGGTTTGAAGTAAACTATTATAATCTTTATAATACAGACACTTGGAAAGACTTGAATACAAAATTTGTTCTTCAAGTCTATAGGGATGTGGTTGCCACAGGTGATAAAAAGTTTGCACGAGCTGTTTGGCCAGCTGTTTACCTTGCAATGGCTTACATGGAGCAATTTGACAAGGATGGAGATGGGATGATAGAAAATGATGGTTTTCCTGATCAGACATATGATACATGGTCCGTCTCCGGAGTGAGCGCATATTGTGGTGGGCTGTGGGTAGCAGCTTTGCAGGCTACTTCAGCTTTGGCACATGAAGTTGGTGATGAAGGATATGCGAATTACTTCTGGTTTAAGTTTCAGAAAGCAAAGAGAGTTTACGAAAAGCTGTGGAATGGTTCTTACTTCAACTATGACGACAGTGGCAGTGCTAATAGTTCGTCCATCCAAGCGGATCAGTTGGCAGGACAATGGTACGTTCATAAATTGTATACAAGTAATTTTTTCGATGTACTTAAAAACTGAATATTTACTTTGTAGGTATGCACGAGCCTGCGGTCTTTTACCAATTGTTGATAAAGAAAAAGCTAAATCTGCCCTGGAGAAGGTGTATACATTCAATGTGCTAAAAGTTAACGAGGGGAAAATGGGAGCTCTGAATGGAATGCTTCCCAGCGGAAAACCTGACTTGTCATCTATGTCGTCGAAAGAAATATGGGCAGGAGTTACATATGCTCTTGGTGCAAGTATGATTCAAGAAGACTTGGTGGAGATGGGGTTTCAAACTGCGTGTGGAGTCTATGATACCGTTTGGTCAGAAGAAGGGCTAGGGTGAGTTAAATTTTGTTTGCCGTGAAACTATAATCACTGTCCAAAAGCTAAATAGAAGTAGTAATGATTACAATAAATCTTGAAATGGTTTATAACTAGAACTCTAAAAATCATTCCTCTGTATTTACTACTTTAGCAAGTTCTGCCCCCACTTTGAAGCTAACTGATACTGCCACACTACAAATTTTGAGATTTTTGCCGAAAACCCGTTACAGTCAAGGTATCTCAGAAATGTTTATATGATACTGCAGTTATTCTTTCCAAGTTCCAGAGGGCTGGGACCTCAAAGGCGCGTATCGATCTCTCGGTTACATGCGTCCGTTGGGCATATGGGCAATGCAGTGGGCATTGAGTGGACCAAAAATTGAAAAGCAGGAGATGAGGCCGGAAGTAGAAGAAGCTTCTTTGTCCAGGCAACATGCTGGATACACAAAAGTTGCACATCTACTAAAGTTACCAAAAGAGAAACACTCCAAAAGTCTTTTCCAGGTTGTTTTCGACAAGTGCAAAAGAATGTAAATAGCTTCTTGAGAAACATATAATTTTCAAATTGTGCTAGTTGTTCATCATTCTATATGAAAGACATCTATAATTGCACATCAGAAAACCCAGTATGATAATGCTATTAAATAGGAGTACAACTTTTGCAGTTTGTGGTCTACTAAATTTTAATTTTAGAATTTTGACTAATTAATAAAGTTCTGCATATTGACCAATTAAGTTCTAAATGTAGTAGACACCTCTACCTGCAGGCAGACCTTGGAGTTGAAGAAGTCCAAAACGTATTTTTATTATGTCCTTTTATTGTCACAGAGAAATTATTGCATTAGATTTTAACTTCTCACACTAGTCACCTTTTCACGCTCACTAGTCACTAAACTATATGATTGATGTTACCTTACCTTTCGAATATCTACAATTTCTTAAGACCTGTACTTCCTATAAAATTATTTATGCTACGGATATGCACATTTATGTTGGGGATAAACTAATTCTTCTGTTAATTCTTAGGAAGTATTTGATTTTTAAGATACGATATCATTTTATATTCTTTATAACCAATATACTAAGAAGAATAATGAAATTTATTTTATTATTTGTATTCTAGTTAATTATTTCGATTATTCGATAGCTGTAATTTCAATACTACCTCCGTTCTAACTCGACCTTTTTCACGTATTTTAAGGTAAATAAAAAGGATAGTTTTACAAAGTATTTTTCAAAATTTCATTTTCTATATAAAAGTATAAATATTAAATTTTAATTCAGAAAAAGAAAAAATATATAAAATAATATACGTAACTACTCCCTCCGTCCGTAAATACATGTTCATTTTAACTTTTAACTAGTCAAATTGACTCTAGTTTGATTGAAATTTTTATATATTATATAACTGAAAAAGTAAAAAATATATATTATTAAAAATATATTTTGTCTACTTTAATATGTAATGTTTATATTTTAAAATAACAAATAGATAATTTTTGATGTTTATTTAGGTCAATTTATCAGCTAGAAAATTAAAACGAAATTAGGGAAGTGTAATAAAATAAAAACTAGGGTTTCGTTTGTGTTTAATGCTAGGTTTTGTGAGTTAATGGCTGCACTCGTGTTCGAGACTAATCGGTTCTCACGAGGTGGCTACGTATCTCTATGTTATAGAGAATCAAGCCATAAATGTAATTTTGAGTTGAGGGGTAAGTCCTTTATATAGGTGTTTGCGCCTAGGATTTTAGATTAGGGTTAGGAGACTTAGGTGGACAAGTCTCCAACTTATAAGGTAACTAGAACTGCTTAAGGCGGTGGAATCTAGATCCTTCCTTTGAAGAGTTGGTTTTCGTGTTGGACATCAAGTTTGGGTCACCACAACGGACTTCTGACTACTTCGTTCGTGTTCGTGATTAGGCCTCAGACATGAACAACAATGTTCATGTTCGTGACTGGGCCTTGGACGTGAATTTTCATACATAATTAATACAACATTAATTATGTCTTTAAGATTTATTTTTTGTCTATATCATTTGCCCCCAACTTTCGGGAAAACTTCTCGAGTTTTCGTGAAAGTTACGATGGTCTTTTCGTGACTTGGGGTCATTTCATTCCTTCTTGGGTTCGGTCATGTTGCGATCAACATGTTCAGAGTGACTTTTATTTTCTCAAATTGATGCTTTAGGTCTTTATACAAGCTAGTCAAGTAGCGTTTGACGCTAATCTGCCCTAGTCGCGTTTTAAACTTAACACAGGTTAATTATTATGTGAAAGTTGCTAATTTACCCTAATTGGGGCTAACTTACATGTACAAGTTGATAATCAACCTTAATATATGCTAATTTCGAACTAGAAATCACTAATCGACCTTATTGGGGCTAATTGATCTAATCAAGGCTAATTGTGAACTAAATTTTGCTAATCGGTCCTAATCGGGACTAATCCAAAAAACTGAAAATTTTCATTTTTCGGCAAATTTTATCCGTGTTCGTGCTGGTTGGCCAGAGGCTTCCCCAGGAGGCTACTCGGCCAAGCCTGGTCGGTCGGAGCCCTCCCAGGTGCCTCTGGTCGTTAGGGAGTCAACCACGACGACCAAAATTTTTATTATAATTTTTTTTGGTGTTCGAGAGTGAAACTAGTCGGCCGGAAGGCCTCCTAGAGGGCTGGTCGACCCCTCCTGGTCGGCCAAGCCTCTCCGGGGCCTCCGGTCATGTTCGAGGACGTCTCGTCGTGTTCGCGAACGTTTCATTTGTGGTCGAAGATGTTTTGTTCGCGTTCGAGGATGTCCCGTCGTGGTCGAGGATGAACCTAGTCGGTCGGAAGGCCTCCCCGGAGGGCTGGTCGGCCCCTCCTGGTCGGTGGGGCCTCTCCGGGGGCCTCCGGTCGTGTTCGAGGACTTCTCGTTGTGTTCGCGAACATTTCGTTCGTGGTCGAGGATGTTTCGTTCGTAGTCGAGGACGTCCCGTCATGATTGAGGATGAACCTAGTCAGCCAGAAGGCCTGTTCGGAAGGCTGGTCGGCCAGGCCTCTCCGAGGGCCTCCGGTCGTGTTCGTGGACATCCTGTCGTGTTCAAGGGTCGTCCTGTCGTGTTCTAGGGTCGTCCTAATCGGCCAGAAGGCCTCCAGGGAGGGCTGGTCGGTCGCGCCTCTCCGGGAGCCTCCGATAGTGTTCGAGGATCGTCCTAGTGGCGAAAGGCCTCCCCGGAGGGTTGGTCGTCCCCTTCTGGTCGGCCGGGCCTCTCTAGGAGCCTCCGGTCGTGTCTGAGGATCGTCCTAGTCGGCCGGAAGGCCTTCCCGGAGGGCTGGTCGTCCCCTTCTGGTCGGCCGGGCCTCTCCGGGAGCCTCTGGTCGTGTATGAGGACGTCCCGTCCTGTTCGTGGCTACAGTTTGGCCATCCAGCTGATTTTTTGAGTTAGAAATTAAATTCAATTTTCCTCAAAAACTTTTCCTTTAATCTTTTCACTACTCTTGGTGATTAATGTAATTAATATTTTGTCAAGATTAATCTTTGGGGTTTAGTTTACCTCAAGTATACTTTAGTTGTTTATTCAATGCTCAGCTTTTTATCGAGTATTAAATCATTTATTGTGTTATTTTCTTGATTTAATCGACTGGTTTTGTCATTTTTATGGTCATAACTTGGGTACAACCTGTAAACGCGAACCATCCTGTGTCGTGACCTGTTGTAGCAGGTTCATTTTTTTCTATGAAAAAGGAGGAGAAGTGCTCATTTCAATTCATTTCTTCATTTCACAAATCTCTCTCGTAGCCGAGTTGTTGGCCAAGCGAGCTAAGGCTCCATCGATGAAAGATAAAGTTCTTGTTTCACCATTTTCCTTAAACCTTTGTAATAATAGTGTGAAGAGTTTATTAGATGAGTTGTCGGATGAATTTCCAAATAACACTCGCTTTTACGCGTTCAACCATTTAAGCATTCTAGATGAGGAAAAGATTGAAGAGATCAGGAACAAGTATAGCTTTCCAGATTAGGTTAGAGTCCGCATGGTGGCTCCCAATGATTGAACTTGCAACTGGAGTCTAGAGAGACTGTGCGTGTTCAAGGGTTCTCTTGTTGCTGGACTAAGATTTTCAGTCCACCCTTTCATTATTAGATTGCTTGCTAACCTCAAGATTCATCAATACCAGCTATATCCCAACGCTTGGGGGCTCATAATAGTTTTTATAACGAGATGCATTCAACACAGAATCCCTTTGAACACCTCTTTGTTCAGGAGTATCTTTATGATCAAGAATCTCCCTTGAAAAGGGCTGGCTGGATTCAAATTCAGCATAGACCCGGTGTTGAACATATTGTAAATGCATATTATCTTCCACATTCCAGTCACAGCTGTAACAAGAAGTTTCTTGTTCTTGAGTGGTAAGGTGGAGACTGGAGAGAATTTTTCATAATCAGCTTCAGCAGTACAATTGACAGTGCTCATTTTATTTTCAACCTTGACACTCCAGAGCTGTTTGCTCGTGATCAGCTTATTAGTGACCGAGAGGAAACTTGTAGAAGCTGGCCTTAGTGGCTTTTCATTAGAGGGTATATATATTTCCATTTTAGTCTTGGATAACTTTGTTCTTATTCCAATACTTTTCTTGTTTCATTTAAGCTGCTGAGGCCTAGGACTAGGGGTGTTCATCAAACCGCCCGCACCACACCGCAAAACGCGATTTTTAATTTTCGCGGAGCGGTTGCAGTTTGGATTTTTCACAAACCGCACGGTGCGGTACGGGTTGTGGTTTGAGGTTTTGACAGTGCGGTTCAAACCGCACCGCACCACAATTTCATGAAATAATATTTACATTGTTTATGTTTTATAAATTTATTAATATTACATTTTATATGCTATATTTTTTATTAGAAGTTTTGTATCCTATTATTAAATTATAATTTGATGCTTGAATTAAACTAACACATTTATAATTTAACTATTATGTTAAGAATAAATACATTATTATCACTTTGCATAATTGATTTTATAGAACAGTATTAAGTTAGTATACGCTCAAACTTGTGCTTTAATCTTTTTGGTGATTCATTCTATTTGTCTTATTTGTTAATGTTATAGTTAGTATAAAATCCTAACAAAATTTATTTTAAATAAGAATGGTTTGTATTGTAAATATCTATATAAATTTAACTTTTAATAAATAATTATTTATTGTAATCTCAAACCGCTCAAACCGCACAAACCGCACTGCATTTTTGCGGTGCGGTTTAAGATTTACGCGGTGCGGTTGCGGTTTGAGAATTTGGCCAAACCGCATATGCGGTTTGGTTTGCTGTTTTAGTTCAAACCGCACCACACCGCACCGCAAACACCAATACCTTGGACGTTGTTTCTAACAAAGAGGACATGCCCACTAGGCGTATAATCAAGAAAGTCGAGGAAGCCATGAGTCGTCTTCCTCCAAAGGTTCCGGATTTCATGAATTATAACTCTGGATCAGGGAAGAAGAGAGCTAAAGGCTTAGATGGAAGCTCCAAGACTCCCTTTGAGCCGTCATGGGGTATTTGTTCCCAGGACTCAATTTTCGGGAGTCCTCAGCTTGCCTTAGACTGGTCTAAGTTCTCCATTACTCCCCCCGACCTCGTTCATATCACGACAGGAGAACAACTGCTTGAGTCGGAGATGCTAGGGGCTCATGCCCTTTATCAGGTGAACATCACTTCTTCATACATCAATTTCATTATCTCGCTCTTTTAGAAGTTTATCATGCACTTTCTCTTTCTTTTTCAGGCCAATGCCTACTTCCCAGCTTCTGCTACTCAGAGCCATGCTATCAGAAATGAAAACATCACCTTGGAGAAGGAGAAGAACAAGTTCAAGGAGGAGTCCCAGGAATGAAAATGTAGGGCTCTTTTGGCCGAGGATTAGGCTATTCTTTATCAGGGAAAGTTCTACGGCCTCATGAAGATGAAACAATTGGAGTTTTAGAATCTTGTTAAAGTTTTCAGAAGTCAGAGGGTTTTTTAAAGCTCATGGATGATCACGATGATGAGATACGCCCGGTAAACATGTCGCTTGGCTGGACAAGGCCGTTGGCGCTATACATACTTCTTAACCCGACATGGTGAACCCAGAAGACTTCCCCAGTCCTTGGTCGACGTCGATGATTGACAATGCTGGCCAAACATCTGGCTCCTGCCTTAAGGCTGTTCCTCAAGGCTCTAGGTCAAGCTCAAGCCGCGGAGGCTCCGGCTCTAAGGGTAGAGCTTTTGTCAGCAAGAGTCCTGGGTCCAAAGGACCTCTATACGGGAAGATTGGTCAACCCTTGGCAGGGAAGAGGCTCCAGGACCGGGAGTCTTCTTCTGAGAGTTCTGAGGACTCGGATGAGGATGACGAGGAGGTCAACAAATGGGATGACGAGGTGGAGGATTCCTCAGACGAGTGATGATATGGCCTTGCATGGCTTGGTTGGCCATATGTGGCTTTTGTTTCTATTTATTCAGTTTTTACTTGAGGTCATTTATGGGCTTGAACATTCATGGTTTGTAACCTTATTGTCCATCGGGACTTGACTTGTGATCCTTTACCTATGAATCTTGCATTTGATTATTTACTTGTCTTTTATTTTTGGTACTTGGTTATTCCAGACTTGTATTCTTTAGATGCTCATACATAAATAAAGTTGTAGACAAGATAAACAAAACAAACATGCATAAATAGTTAATTTCCTGAAAAATGGGTTCAACCCTTACATAAATTGAGAAATGATTTCATCGACCTTATTTTTGCATCTATTAAAGAATACTAAGAACGTATCTTGCACATCCTAGACATAATAAACCTTCATTTTTGAAGCATGCCAAGTGCGAGGCACTTCATCACCATCTAAGGTCTCTAACTTGTAGGATCCTCGTCCCAGTGCCTTCTTGACCTTGTAAGGTCCTTGAGAGTTCGGGGCTAATTTTCCTGATGCCTCAATCTTCCATAAGACCAAGTCTCCTTGTTGAAAGAACCTTTCCTTAACCCTTCTATTGTAATAGAGGGAGGCTCTTCTTTGGTGTTCTTCAATGTGGGCGTTGGCTTCATCTCTGACCACATCAATTAAGTCGAGAGCCAGCCTTAGGCCTTCCTCATTAGTTTCTGGATCATAAGCTTCAAGTCTTGGTAATGCATGGGTAATTTCCAAGGGCACCACTGCTTTGGCTCCGTAAGCCAGCATAAATGGGGTAGCTTCGGTTGTGACCTTGCAGGTGGTTCGGTATGGCCACAATATAGGAGGTAACTCATCCACCCAAGTGTTCCTTAAGCGTTTGACCCTTTTCTTTAGTTCGTCAAGGATGATTCGATTAACAACTTCCGCCTGCCCGTTTGCCTGTGGATGGGTAACCAAGGTGAAGCGGAGTTCAATATTGTTATCATCACAGTACTCCTTAAACTCTTCATTGTCGAACTGTCGCCCATTATCCGTGATAAGGATGCGTTGGATCCCAAATCTGCATATCACATTCTCCCAGAAGAAATGTGCAATTTGTTAGGTGGTTATCTTGGCTAATGGATTAGCCTCAATCCACTTCGTGAAGTAGTCGATTACTACTACGATAAACTTCTTTTGTCCAGATGCTACAGGAAAAGGACTTAGTATGTCCATTCCCTATATTGCAAATGGGATGGGGGAGTTAATTGATGTTAGCCTCTCTGGGGGCTGCCTGACTATAGGAGCGCGAGGGCGCGCCTCTGGCATCTGTCACACTTCTTCATATAAAATTTTGCATCAGCTAACATAGTTGGCCAGTAGAATCCCAATCGGGTTATCATATGAGCGACAGTTCTGCCCCCCAAGTGCTGTCCACAAATTCCTTCATGAGCTTCCTTAGGTGCCTCCTCTACTTCTAGAGGTCTTAAACACTTTAAATATGGGATGACGAAAGACCTCTTGTACAGAAGGCCTTTAATCAATGAGTATCTCAACGCTCTTACTGATAACTTTCGTGCCTCCTGAGCACCGTCAGAGAGCCATCCTGTTTCAAGGTGAGCCTTGATAGGATCAATCCAGCAACTTGTTTTTCCAATTGGTGCTACCAGATTTATAATGTCAATAGTAGGGGTCCTCAGGACTTGAAAGTTGATACTCCTTGGGTAATTCTCAATCTCAGATGAAGCGAACTTAGATAGGGCATCGACCGTGGTGTTCTCTTATCTTGGAATATGTTCTGCGTACCACTAGTCAAACTGAGTCAATATACCCTTCACAACTCTCAGGTATTTGGCCATTGTATCATCCTTGGGTTCAAACTCTCTATTAACTTGGGCAATCACTAGTCTTGAGTCTCCACAGACTTAAAGATTCTTGGTCCTCGCGGCTCTGGCCAAGCCTAAACCGGCTATCAAGGCTTCATATTCTGCTTCATTATTTATTGTCGAAAAGTCCAACTTCAAAGAAACTCGATCATGAACCCATCAGGGCTTTGCAAGGCTAGTCCTGCACAACTATATTTTGTTTTGGATGCCGTCAAAATAGAGGATCCAATATTCTTTGAAGGTAAAGTCTTCTTCTTCCTTCTTGTATTTCGGGTTCTTTGTCTTCTTGGGTTACTACCTCCTGCCCCCCGACTTCTTGGTTGTCAATAGTGCTTTCAACCACGAAGTCTACTAATGCCTGGCCCTTGATGGTTGTTCAAGGCTTATACTTGATATCAAATTATCCTAACTCAATTTCCTATTTGATGAGCCTACCACTGGCTTTTGGGTTGTGCAAAATGTTTTTCAAAGGTTGATCTGTTAGGACTTCAATCTTATATGCTTGGAAGTAGGGTCGCAACTTCCTTGAGGCAGTTATTAGGGCAAGCGCAAATATTTTGGTGGTGGAGTAGTTCAACTCTGCTCCATGAAGCACTTTTCTTACGTAGTAGACTAGTTTCTGGACCTTCTTTTCTTCTTTTACTAGGACGACACTCACTGCTTGCTTCGAAACTGCAAGATAGAGGTAGAGAATGTTCTCTGGACTTGGTTTGGCCAACAAAGGGGCTTCAGTCATGTACTTTTTGAGATGTTCAAAGGCCTCTTGGCTCTCAGCTGTCCACTCAAAGTTCTTCACCTTCTTTAAGGTCTTGAAGAATGGTAGGCACTTGTCTCCTGACTTGGAGATGAACTTTCCTAGTGCAGCTATTCTTCCAGTTACCTTTTGAACGTCCTTTATGGAGTGTGGAGGCTTCATGTCCAGGATTGCTTTGATCTTGTCGCGGTTTGCCTCGATTCCTCGCTTTGAGACCATGTGAAGAATTTTCCAGACCCTACGCCAAAAGCAACTTGGTGAGGTTCAACATCATCTTGTGGTGTCTTAGCATCTCGAATGCCTCTCTGATGTGATCAATGTGGTTGGCCTTATCAAGGCTTTTGACAAGCATGTCATCAACGTAGACCTCCATGGTTTTCTCAATTAGATGGGCAAATATCTTATTCACCAACCTTTGGTACGTGGCTCCTCTATTCTTTAATCCAAATGTCATAACAAGATAGCAAAAGACACCAAAGTCAGTTATGAAAGATATCTTTTGGATGTCGTCCTTGTACATCTTGATCTGATTGTAGCTACTGAAACCGTGCATAAAGCTCAACCTCTTATGCCCAACAGTGGCATCAATCAAAGTATCAATCCTTAATAGGGGTAACAATCCTTAGGGCATGCATTGTTCAAGTCAATGAAGTCGATGCACATCCTCCATTTTTCATTGACTTTCTTGACCATGATTGGGTTTGCCAACCATTCAGGTTACTAAACATCTTCAATGACTCCAGCTTCTAAAAGTTTTTTGACTTCTTGCTTAATGGCTTCCAGCCTATCCGAAGCATAAGTCCTTTTCTTTTGTTTCACCGCCTTTCGTATTAGATCAACGTTCAGCTTATGAGTTATAAGTTCGGGGTCAATCCCTGGTATATCAGCTGCTATCCAAGCAAACACATCACTATTTTCTTGCAGGAACTTCATCAATCGGCCCCTTAAAGGTTCTTCCGAGGATGCTCCAATATAGGTGACCTTATCCGGGTCTAACAGGTTTAGGGTAATTGGGATCAAGTCCTCGGCCGATTTCCCTCGAAGTTCCTCGTTTTCTCAGACATCCATATCTTTTATTAGAAGGACCTGCTCCCCAGTTCCATACCTTAACGCAGCCACATAACAACTTCGGGCCATCTTCTGGTCACCTCTCTCTTCTCCTACACCGTTTTTGGTTGGGAACTTGAATTTGAGATGGTATGTTGATGGTACAGCCTTGAACGCATGGAGTCATGTCCATCTAAGGATTGCTTATAGGTGGACGATGCCTTGATAACCAGAAAAGTTAACATTTGAGTGACCTATCTCGGTTCTTCTCCATAGTTATGGGAAGTTGAATTGTTCTTTCGACCTTAGACTCCACTCCATTAAACCCGTAGATGGGTACATCTGAAGGGGTTAGTTGAGAATCATTATATCCCATCTTCAGAAATGCTACATGAAAGAGAATGTTCGAAGAAGCTCCATTGTCAATAAGGACTCGTTTGACCGGATAATTTCCAATTATCAGGGTGATAACCAGAGGATCGTCTTGGGAAATCTTCACTCCTTCAAGGTTAGTATCATCAAATGCAAGTACTACTTTAGTCTTGGCATGCTTAGGTGATTCTCCAACTATGCTTATCACCTCTTGTGCATAAGCCTTTCGGGAGTTCTTGGTTATCCTGACCGATGTTGGACCTCCGGAGATTGTGTTAATTACTGGCCCTCGGGGATGTGGGTTACGATCTCGATCGTTATCCCTTTGGTCATTATTTCTCTTTTGGCCTCCGTCATCTTCACCTTTGGTGAACCTGCCATACTTTCCTTTACGGATCAGAGACTCAATCTCATCCTTGAGTTGTCTACGGTCGTCGATATCATGACCAACATATTTGTGAAAGCTACAATGTTGGCTTTTGTCTCTCTTCTCGCGGTCCCTCCTTAGTGGCTTTGGCCATCTGAAATTTCTATCATTCTTAATCTCCAAAAAGATTTGACTCCTTGAAGCATTCAACCTTACATATTCGGTGAACCTTGGTCCTTGACTTTTCTTGGGAGCAACATCAATGTTTTACTTGTTCGAGGATACTTGTCATTGGCATCATACTCCTGCTCCGCCTTCCGCTTCTTGTTGCCCGTGTTTTCATTGCTTGTCACAACTTTCTTCATGCTTTCCACGACCTTGATATATTTTACTGCCCTCTTTTAGAGCTGTAACATGCTCTTAGGTGCACGCTTGGCCAATGACATCTTAAAATGTTCTTTCATAGTTCCTTGCTGCAGGGGTTATCATGGCCACCTTGTCATCTAGATCCGGGACTTAAGGCCTCATTTGTAAATCGACTCAAGTAGTCTCTCAAAGACTCCTTCACTCCTTGTTCGAGACTCATGAGTGACGCTGAACTCTTCTCGTACACTCTTTTGCTTATGAACTGCTTTATGAAAGCTGGACTGAGATCTCTAAAGGATCCAATTGAGTTTGGGGGTAAGCGGTTGTATAATCTTTAGGCCATGACCCCCAGTGTTTGAGGAAACACCCTGCACTTGATAATGTCGTTGACGGGCTGTAGCAACAGGGTGTTAAAAAACGTCCTTACATGATTTTCTGGATCACCAGTTCCATTATACGCCTTGATGGTGGGCATCTTGAACTTCCTTGAGATATGTGCATTCATATTCTCGTTAGTGAATGAGGGTCTTGGATCATCAAGATCTCCAAGAGGCATTAAGTCATTGGGATCAGTCCTTGGGGTAACGACCCTCCTTCTCCTTGGTGGATCTTCCAGATCTATAATAGGGGGTACATCCCTTGATCCTCATGTATTCAGCGTATGCCTTGATTGTCCCCTCTCCATATCATGTTTCAGCTTTTGGATCTCGGCCTCATGAGCCCTTATTGTTTCTTGATTGCTTTGAAAAGCCACTCCTTGAGTCCTTCGTGATTGAGGGTGTCCCCGTGGTTCAGTTTCTTTCCCAGCACGTCTCCTTCTTGGGGAGACGTCTTCCGTAGAAGATGGTTCGGTCCCGACATCCTCCGTATAAGGACTAGAAAAATCACGTCCTTCAGGGATAAGAGTTAAGCCTTGTATGTACTGAGTTTGTTGTGCTTGGCCACTTCCTCCAACTTCTGAGATGTAAGGCATCCCATACGTGGGGTTAGGGTTAGTTCGTGAAGGAAGGACGGTGGTGGACATATGGAATCCAGGTGCCTGAGTGCTCAATGGTGCATACACCATCTAAAGTTGGGGATTCGTCCGTTGAAAAATTGGATCTTGAATTGAGGGATTCGTCCCTTATATTTGAGCGGGGTCTGTCATCACTACATGAGTATCTCCTCCTTGAGTGGCGGAGGTTGAGTGTGGTGGAATCTCAACAGTGGATGCAACAGTTTGAGTAGAGGTCAGTTCTTCATAGTGACTTCGTGTTCTTGCCATGGTTGATGTCTTCTTCCCACAGACGGCGCCAAATGTTGTGGAATAAAAACTAGGGCTTTGTTTGTGTTTAATGTTAGGGTTTGTGAGCTTCAAGTTTTAATGGTTACGCTCGTGTTCGAGACTAATCGGTCCTCACAAGATGCCTACGTATCTTTGTGTTGTAGAGAATTAGGCCAAAAACGTAGTTCTGAGTTGAGGAGTAAGGCTATTTATATAGGTGTTGCACCTAGTGTTTTAGATTATGGTCGGGAGACTTGGTGGACAAGTCTCCAACTTAGAAGGTAACTAGGACTCCTTAAGGCGGTTGATTCTAGATCATTCCTTCGAAAAGTTAGTTTTCGTGTAGGACATCAAGTTTGGGTCATGATGACGGGTTTCGAACTACTTCATTCGTGTTCGTGATTGGATCTAGGACATAAACAACAATGTTCATGTTCGTGATTGGGCCTTGAACGTGAATTTACATACATAATTAATGCAATATTAATTATGTTTTTAAGATTTATGCTTTGTCCACTAAGGAGGACCTTAAATTATGTGAAAAAATTTAAAGAGATACAGTATACTCCCTCCGTTCCAAAATAGTTTAGATCAACTCTACTTCACATATCTCTTATTTATATTTCTAAAATCAACTCTATTTCACATATCTCTTATTTATATTTCCAAAATTAACCTTATTTCATACAATTAATTTAACAATATTCATTTTCTTAATACGTGAACTTTTTTAAAAATGAACATATATTTTGGAATGGCAGGAGTATTGCTCCAAAGAAATATAGAGGGAGTAGAATCAATGATTCTTGCAACATTTATCTACGCAAATCAACAATATTGACCAAATGCAATAAGGTTTCATACATTTTTGTAAGTGGTGTACATGTGCTACTTAGCAATAAAGAGGATGGCAGTATGACCTGTCAAACTGTCAACAAATATTATTACTCCCTCACAGTTTGGAAATAATAGTCGCTTGATTTTTCTACATGTACTTTTAAGATGTTTAACTGTATAGTAAAAAATATTTTTTCTAAAATTTTCTTTTTCTGAATAAAAGTAATAAATTAAAACTTTTAATTATAAAAGAAATATTTAAAAAATAATAATATTTACTATGTGGTCAAATCTCTTAAAATTACGTATAAAAAAGTCAAGCGATTATTATTTCCAAACAGAGCGAGCAGTAATGAACATGCTGGTTCGGCAAAGTTTTCAAGTTTCAACCTTAGGCACAGATTTTTTAGTTTCGCTCGCACTGTCGCACATACCAAGGACTTGAAAGTCAAGGACTATCTAGCAGTTTGTTTGAATTTAATGAAAATTGGAGTATTAAAGAGCTGCACTAATTTTCGCTATAAAATTGTGCCTTGAAGCTGGGGATATGACTTTGCTTTTAAGCTGCAAACTTTTTCCTTAAGCCCCAAAACATTTCTTTTCATGAATGTGTTCTAATTTGATTCAGACTCACCTGTGTATTTCGTTCAAGTTGATGGGTTTTTAAAGTTTTTATTATGTGTATTTCACTACATTTTGTATATCTAATTTGCATGTACAATATAGTTTAATTTATTTATTATCATATTTTAAATTATTATTATTATAATTATTTGTTATATTAATTATTTACTTTTGTTTCTATCTTAAAATGCATATATATATATATATATATATATATA